>BSBN01000941.1:3737500-3931920 GCA_027924645.1 Cunninghamia lanceolata
CTCATTCTCGAAGGCTTTCCTCAATTCATCCCATGAGGTCTTCTATGTTGCCTCTAGGTTTGTATACCAGTCAATAGCTATACCTCTTAGTGTTGCTAGGAATGCTTTTACTTAGTAGTCTTCGTCTTCTTGTCCATTTGCCACCCATATGGTTTCACAAGTTTTATAGTGCCGGACAGGATCCTCTGACCCGTTCCCCATGAACTTTGGCAACTTTTGCCTTTCACTTGCCGGTGGAGTCACCATCTTTTTCCCGGGGTACCCTCTGTGTCTTTGACTCGATTGGACTGGTTCTATCGTGTTGTTCCGGTGTCTTCCTGACACTGCCGGCCATGTACGGTTCCTTTCCACTTCCCTTCTCGGCGTCCTCTACACTTCGAGTTACCTCTGGTTCTCCCTCTGTGCAAGGGTCTTGGGCTCAGGTCCTCTGATCCTCGGCCTTTCGTTTGAAATGGACAATGCCACAATACAACGTATGCTATCCTCTAGTTCTTCTGTCAGTTTCTTCCCATTTTCTTTTTCTCTATTTGTTGTTGGTGTTCTAAAGTTCTATTCATCAACCCCTTGATTTATTTCTTCATGTCGTTCATTTTCTTTTTCAATAATCTGTTTTAATCTTTTTCTGCGTTCTTCTTGTTCCCTTAGTCTTAGTGATTTTCTCAATATCTCTTTTGGTGTTTCTTGCCCAATTGGTATTTTATTCTTGTGCTTATTAAGTTGTATGGGCATTAATTATGCTTACCCCTATCAGTTGTACGGTGTGCGATGGCGATTGGCATCACGTTCTTCCTCCTCTTGTTTCATATGTTCCTCGTACCTCCTGAGTACTTGTTGCCGCCGCAATTCCCTCTCTCTTTCTTCTCGAAGATCTTGGAAGGTTATCAGGTTCCTTGCCAGGAGTCGAGGAATGCTCCAATAACCTCCTCTGGAATCTCCCTGCGGATGGATTCGTCTCTCACGTATTGCTCGACTGACAATAACCACAGTTTTACCAATTCCTGCGTTAATTCATCTTCTCGGCTTCTTGGTTCATTCTCTTCTCTATCGCTTCCCTCGCGTTTTTCTTGAATTTCTTGTACTATTTCTTCTACGTGCCTTCTATTTTGTAATTCCTTGTCGGTGTGGATCAGTTGCCCCATTATGCTACCATCTTCATCATGTCTTTCTCGACCCTGGTTACACCCGACGGTTTGCTTGTTTCTATGATGCCACTTGTCCGATGGTTTCCGACGACTCAACTTGTCATCGACAGCCAACTTGTCATCCGATGGTCTCCGACGACTCAACTTGTCATTAACTTGTCACCCAATGGCCTCCGACGACTCAACTTGTCATCGACTTGTCACCCTCGACCTGTTTTCGAACAGGCAACGGCGCCAAATGTTTACCACAATATGGTGTGTTTCATAGAATATGAAGTAAATAGAAATACAGAAGTAGTAGTATAGTGCATTATACAAATTACTCAGAATGGACCATTGTATTCATTCATTGATTCACAGAAACATTACAATGTTCATGACAGCAACATACATACTTCATTATGACTCCAATGTCTGCATATCAACTATTGTCAAATCACACCTCTCCCTACTACAATTTATTGATGCTCTAAATACTCATCGCCAAGGTTGGTTGTGATGCCAACCGTTGGTACCGACTCCAAACTACCCGACCCGTCGGTTGGTACCGACAACTAATTACATCTTATTACGTTATTTATTCACTTAACTAATTTGCTGTCTACAACAGGTTCATATCAGCATCTTCACTTTATAAATCAGACTTCATTTGGCTTGCATCATCGGCATTCATCATCAGCTAGTTGGTAATTGTTGTGACTTCATTGGAGATCATTTGTACATGCATTGGGTCACCTTTGGGCTCAATTTTCAGTCATATACTTGTCTGATTTTTATATCAGATCATCTATTTTTGTAATCAGCCAAATAATTGAATAAAGAAGTCTATTTCTCCATCCGGGTATGTTCATTCATGTTTATGTGCATTGATTAGTAACCTAATGTTTGTGTTTCATGTTCTTTACTTGCTATTTGGACCTATGCTTTGAACCTTTCCATCTACATGGTATTCTAAACTCATTGGAGAAAATGGATCTTGAAAATATTGAGTAACTTGCAAGAAAAGTAAATCAGAAAATTTAGGACAGCGAAAGGAAAAATTCAGTTAGATAAGATAGGGTTCTTACATCCTCACAGGAGTATCCCTTTGCCCATGGAGGTATGCTTCTTTTCCTACCCCATTACTTGTGTTGCTCTCAACAAGAGTTAGAGATCAACCCATCACAACCATCCTTCTCAATACTACACAAAATACAAACACCAAATTATTAACAACACAACCAAACCATTAACAACAACAATCCATTAACAACACAAACTCCATAATCACATAACCAAGAATACAATAAAACATTCATTATAAGGAGCTTGAGAGCCTACCTCTCCAAGCTTCCAAGAGATTGGTGAAGAGTTGGTGGAGCTCTCTTGAAGAGGCCTTACTCCAAGATCTTCTCCTAATCCCAAGTATGCAACCACTCCTTCCTCTCCCCAATGCAAGATAAAAAAAGAATAAAAAAGCCCTTTCTTCTCCCTCAAGGAGGTGATAAATGGGGATTCCAAATTCAAACTCCTACAATGGGGAGGTGACACTTGTAACCTTCTCATTCACTCCTAGGCTGTGGGTGACCTGTATGTTGGAGTGAATCTCCAAAGAGGGTTGGTTCCCATAGTGTAACAACTAAAAACTAGACTATCCTACTGTTGTTTGCAAGGAAAAGACATAAATTAACATAAATCTGAACTTAAAACTAGAACAGAGGTGATACACTAGATGTTTTGTGACTTGTACTTGCTTAGACATACACAATCTGACCAATAAGCTAACTATACCATGCACAACTCAAGGTTTTGACATGTTCTCTGCATAAGTGTTTCATAGGAAAGTTTAAATTTCATGACAATATCCAGGAGTAATGGCAAATGACTTTCACAAGTTCACATGACAAGAATTTCACAACTGAAAATTGCTTAAGATATCAAAACATAACCTATGCCCTGCAATATGAATGTATTTCTGCATAAAGGCAATGAGAAATGAGACTAAAACTCAAGGATAACAGTATCATCACAAGAGAGTATCAACCATTCCATAATATCACAGAATATAACAGCCTTGAGTAGGCAAAAAACTTATTTTATTGATCACAAAGGTACTTACAACTGAGTACAAATCTGAGAAAACAGTATTTCTCTCAAAATAGTTTTTACAATGCTCTTTTTCTGAGAAAAAACTGTTGTTACCATGCTTGAATTCTTGAAAAACTAAGTTACAATACTTAGGACTACACGCAAGAATAGAATTTATAACTGTCCTAGGCATCCCTTTGCTGATCCAACAGCTTCGGGGAATATATGAACATGTTTTTAAAGATAATCATTGATTTTGCTTGTCTTGACCTGCTTGTTTGACCTCCTCTTGGGCGCTTGGGAGACTTTTGTCCTGATTTTGCTCCTTAGGATGCTTCATGATGACTTGAAGAATGAATGTCCTTGTTGCTCTTTGACTCTTCCAACTGAAAAGGCTCCTTGAAAAGCTCCAACTGCTGTCTCTACTCTCCTAGATGCCTGCAACTGTCCAAAACTGCCTCCTAGATGCTTGCATGACTGCTCCATCTCATCCCAACTGCCATAGCTCTTTTATAACCCCATCTGCAAGATAATGGGACGTGTTTCTCCTGAGTTTGAGATGACCTAGACTTCTTGGAGGCGTAGGAGAAAGAGTTGGTCCTTTTTAGGACTCTAACTACATTTGGAATCACCCTTTTATGCCTTTAACCTAATTGTTCTGCATTTTGTTCATGTACAGGGTACTGCCACCTGCTTTTGGGCTTTGAAGTGCTCTTGAATTGATCCAATAGCTTTTAGATATGAAGAAGAAACCTCCTTTCTCCTATTGTTGGCCCAGGTTGAAATACACAATGTGTATTTCAACACTGAGTCGTCTTGACTCTTAAGGGGTTTTGACATCATTTCTTCCTTGCAGGTCTTCAATCTTTGTGTGCAGGTTAATAACTGTTTCATATGTCATTGGAGTAACTTTAAACCTTCAACAGTGTTGACAAAGTTCTCAATATATGCAGGCTTCCCCTCATTTCTCCTTTAGTAGACCTCTACATCAGGCTTTTGACAGACCTGAGATTTGTACGTGCTGCTCCTTATCCGCACACTGCATTTTAAGTCGTCAAGGCAGTTTGACAGTGTTTTTCTCTAATATGCAGGGTATTTATGATTGAAAAGGCTCTTAGGCCAGTTTCAACATTCTTCTTTCAACCCCTGGCAGACCTACTAGTAATTATTTATACTCTGCAGAGTCTTAGAGCCGTCCATGTAAGACATCTCTAGTCATATGCTTGATTACAACATTCTTGCTCTTGGCTGTACCCCTGCACACAGGGCCTTAATCTTTATGGAGCATCCCCTAAGACTGTGGCAACTCCTTTTCAAACTGTGACAATGTTCTACAAACATTTGCCTTATAGTATGGCAGTAACTTCACTGCTATCACCTTAGAACAACCGCACAGAGTTCTTTCAGGGGTTTTGGCAAAACATAAGACACTATAGTGATCTCTACAACTCTAAAATCATTGTAGCTTCATGCTTAGTCTGTAATGTCCCCTTTTAGGAAGCTCAAAATTTCTTTACCTTGCTCACAATATAATTTCTTAAAGAGAACATTAGTAACCAATAATTCAATTATAATATTATAAACCTCGTAATTAGGGTTAGTAACCACGTAATCATGATCAGTATTAAAGCATATTAACATATATACAATTCACATTTTCTCATTCTTATCACATAGAGATCTCATGATATACCTCGGGAGAGTTATGCCTCATGCCTGATGGTTAATCTAATCTAATCCATAACCATAGAGACGATCATCAATTCGTTAGGGCGCCGGTATAACAAGACCTCACTATCGTAGGCCCAAGGGCTTCATGCTACGCCCGGCAATACTTCACCACTTGGCTCAGGGGGCTTCACGCTACACCCGGCGATACTTCACCCACTTGAGAGTCACCTATCATGTAAGCCATAACAATAACAATAATCATTCATTATCTACTCAACCATAGGCCCAAGGGCTTCACGCTACACCTGACGATACTTCACCACTTGGCTCAAGGGGCTTCACGCTACACCCGGCGATACTTCACCCACTTGAGAGTCACCTACCATGTAAGCCATAACAATAACAATAATCATTCATTATCTACTCAACCATAGGCCCAAGGGCTTCACGCTACACCTGACGATACTTCACCACTTGGCTCAAGGGGCTTCACGCTACACTCGGCGATACTTCACCCACTTGAGTCACCTAGGTGCTAGATCACTAAACCGCCCTTCCCTAACAATCTAGACGGTCTCATAGGGTGATAAGATTAACGATGAGGCAATCTTGGACTCCCCCCTTGGGTATCATGAGTAAGCTTAGAGATCATACCTTTAAGAAACTTGTCCTTATGATCTCGTGATCCATGGATCACGAGATAATCATGTTGATCACATTGTCCCTCATATGGGAACTTGTCATTGTACCATCTCATATGATGGTTAAATATAATACATTGATTTCCACATATACATATATCATTTTTATTACTATAACAACATGCATACATTATTCCTTATAGGACTTGGACCTTATCCATTATATCATCATAACATTCTTTTCTTTACATTTATCATGGTAGGATTATAAGATTCATTGTTATGAGACATCATTTTGAGACAAGTGACATACCTCAATGTAGTGGATTCGCTATATCTGTTATATATATTTGTCCTTAACGAATGCTTGCTGTTATAAGTGCTTCCGCTGTCCTAACTATGGTATAAGTGTTTTGTTGGTAAATGGACTGCGGTATGAATATCCTAGGAACGGCTTGCTGCTGAATCGAATGCCTTGTTTATGCAGATACAAATATGAATGAAATGTGCGGCTGAGATGAGGGATGAATGTCTGATTTAAATGATATTAAGACTTCTTATCTGCTGTCCTCGATCGCTAGTATGTGTATTTGAATGCTTGAATGTGTTATTTGATATCCCATCGATCCTCCTTAGTTGTTTTATATCTCCCAATAGGTGCTGGGATGGACAAGTCGCCACTCTTGAGTTAGCGCCCTTTCACAAATCGGCTTTCAAACTATTAATTATTTCCTTAATCGCATTTGTCTAGAGGCGCCAACTTGTCTCTAGTGGTTTTGTCCTATTCATCATTCTTGTCTTTTGTATGCTTTGTCTTTTTTCCACGTAGGATCCACTCGATCTCTCTTGTCTTATTCACTTTGTCTTTGGTTATTGTTGATGTATAAAATTGCGCAAGTTCCAACACCAACATGGGAAGTTTCAAGAATATGAGACTTGCTACTTGAAACAACCTCCAGATTTTAAAGAAGCTGGCTCTTCTTTATTTCAATCAGGTTTTGAGTAAAGAGTAAGAGGTAAACAGGATTACAGATACAATAAGCAAATCTAATTTATGGCGATGCACCTAAGTAAAAAGTATTCCTTCAATCTAAGCACAGTGAAATTATTCTTAAGATACAGTTATATTAAAGAGCAGATACTGCATGATCAATATAAACGGATATAATGAATACTATCAAAGGCTTATAACCAGACAACTTTGCAAAGACACAAATGATATCAACCAAGGCACAGAACAGAGTTCTTATTAATCTTCCAGCAACATAAAAGGCATAGAAACATGCACAAATATATCCACTTTCTTATCAAGAACAACAAAATAAAGGCAAAATGACATAAACTGGTCACAGCAAAGTCTTCGAATCCTCTATTAGATCTTTTACAAATTTTCTAATTGAAAATCTTGTTCAAAAAATGTCCCCCTCTCTATTACAAATTTTACATATTTATAATCATAGACTTAACCCAAGATTGCCTGCAACAACCCGAATCTTCAACGGCCAAACAGAACTAAAGATTACTGAAAGTCCATGGTAGTTATGATCTTTTGAATCTGCAACGGCCATCCTTCTTGCGCACTTATTGGCTAGGGCGTAATAATATGTGGCACACTAACTGTATTGAGATTAAGACACATGGCGACATCCGCAAACTCAATGCTCAAAAGAAATTATGACAGATGGCAGCGTCCGCATATACTTAGAAAGTCTTTTACCTTCGAAGAAATTCACAGGAAACAACCACTTGTCGCACTTCGCAGCCTTGAAAATGATACGTGTCCTATTCCGCTAAGCGCTTAAAAACTGTCTTTTATACCCGGGCGTCTTAGCGTTGTGACATCTGTCACAACCCGCTTCACTTAGAAACTGAGACACAATATCAAAGGGACCCACTGCATTCATAACTCATTACCCACACAGAAAATAAAATGGGATAGATGGCACCCTCCGCAGCAAACAAGCTAGACACACGACAACCTCCGCCAACACAGTTAAAACTTATGAAACTTTTGAAGGATCCTTCGGAAGTTGACACTTGTCGCGTTCTGCTGTAACTGTGAATCAAAATGCTTCCGCTACAAGAATATTATGAATAAAGTAAACCTTTCTCCGCTATCGTCACGTGGCACCTCCCGCAAGTTTGAAACTATCTTTGAACTATGGCCCACCATATATATGCCGATATCAATATAAATTCTAAAAAGGGACACGCGACATCATCCGCATAAAACTCAAAAGGACACACGGCAACTTCCGCAAGCATATAGCAAGAATAGGAACTTTTTGAGACTGCTTCTGCTAGCAACACGTGGCGCCTTCTGCATAAAAGGCAAAAGGACACACAACAACTTCTGCATAAAACTGACGCTTGCTCCATTGTTGTAGCTTCGACACTTGGCGCGACCTGCGCATAGAAACATAGACACAAATATAATAAGCCACTGTAACTTTAACGCAACACTGTTGAAACTGAAACAAAATGTAGAGTTACTCTACAGTTCTTGGCGACCATCAGGGCTTCTGAGCCTGCTCTGAAAGAACCCAAAACTGACAAAAAGATACTGTTATTGAAATGAAAACTCAAATTATAGATTTTGCAATGCTGTTTGATATACAGACCATTCTGAATCTGAGAGCCCCCGTCTGCTCTGTAAATCTTGAAAAGCAAAATCAAGATTAATTATATCTTTATGGGAAAATGATTGCAGAATTTGTACCACAGCTTTCAATTGAAACTCCAGCTGGGCCATAAGTATCAACACAGTCTCAACTTCCCCCACTATTGAAGAATCACTCAGACCTTGGAAAATTGTCTGATCCTTTTGTTTTGTCAAAAGAAGGGCCTTGATGTCATCTATCATCAACACTGTATTACCATCTAGGAAAGGTGAAGGAAGTCCCAGTTGCACCAAATCTTCGATATGTTTCTTCATATTTTTTACTCTTCCTTCACTATATTTAGGAGCTCTTGACAATTTGTAGCTGCAGAATTGCAACTCAAAACTTCATTGACCTTCTTAGCAGCAATCATTCTATCATCAATACCTGCTACTGATAATGCCTCATCTGTTGTGTCATACAACTTTTTCAACAAAAGCTGAGAGTCAGAAACCCTTAGTGAAATAGTAGATAAAGTGGCTTGCACAGAAGTCTCTACCTTCTCACACAGTTGCTGAGCATTTAACAGAAAAGTCAAAGATGGCTTTAGCTGAATAATCTCCTCGGAGATTCTCTTCCATACTAAAACATATAGCTCTTTTAGTAGATTCAGAACTCCTGCATTCTGTGGTCTATTAGCCAACTCAATTGTTAGCTGTTTTGTTCTTTGTTGCTCAACCATGAATTGTGCCTGAGTTGCACTATTGGCATTTTGCTCACTCAATAATTTCTGTTGCAACTGTGTTGCCTCTTGCAATCTATCCTGATACTTCTTTCTAATAGTGGCCTTCTCTTGTCTTAAAACAGTCACTGCAGCCTTCTTCCTGCGCCAACTCAGCCTTAAGAGAAGCAACTTGGGCCTGTATAGCCTGATGTATCTGTAAAGAAACAATGTTCTGCAACTGTTTGTTCAAATTATCAATCTCATTTATTTTAGACTGAATCTGCCAAGTAAGATTACTGCTATTCACTTTCTCCTGGGCCAAATCACCCTCTGTCTTTTGTAACTTCTTAGACACTTTCAAGTAGTCTATAGCCACAACAGTTGTAGTCTCATTCATTAGCTCAACCCTGTCCTGTGGCCTGAAAAGAGACATATCCATGGCCACAGCATTCATAGTATAATCTTGTGGTTGCATTTGCTCATTTGGTTTTACCACATTTGGAGACAAATGTGCCACTGTCAATGATTGTTGAATAGGGTCAAAGAGTGACCTCATGTGAGCCACAGCAGGGCTTTTGTTTTGTTTCTTTCTCTTCTTTTCCATTTTGGCCTCTCTGGCCCTTTTTGTTGTATCTACTTGAGCTTGGAAGGTGGGAGGAGATGCAATATAACCTCCAGCAAAGGGGTGACCTTGAGGCAGGCCGTAAGGAATAGCAGATACTTGTTGGCTAGGGGAAACTTGAGGTGAGGTCCGTTTGGGCACAGATGGAGAAAACAATGGCAGGGTTATGGCCTGTGAAGACATGGCCAGTGCACTGGCAGTTAGGGCAGAGGTTTGTGTGAGCACAACAGAAGTGGCAGGAGACATGGAAACCTGGGTATTTGGGATTGCCACTCCTAAATGAGAAGAAAGAGACACAGGAGAGAAGAGAGAAGTACTTACTTGAGTCATGGAAGAGATAACTGGCACTTGTTGCTGTGGTGCTGTTACTTCTTCTTCTTCTTCCTCTGGCAGGATCAATCTCCTTATTTTCAAAGGCCTCTCTATTGTTTCTTCTGTATCCTCTTCCTCAATATTCACAACCACTGGTTGTTGCAAAGGGACCATTTTGGAACCCCCAGATGCTGAAGCTGTATGGGTTCCAAGAAATGGTGATGACACAACTCCCTTTTGTTTCTCTAAGGTGCTAAGGGATTGAGGCCATGGAGACTAGGATCAGCAAATGATGCTTGTCCTGTTTCTTGCATTCTTGGGGCCTCCTTTGTTTCTTCCTCTGATTCCTCACCCTTTTTCTGAATTCTACTTGTGTCTAGACTTGAGACTGGGGATGGATGCCACTCATCCCAAATTGACTCCCATGTCTCATCGGTTTCAACATTTCCAAATGAATGTGTAATCTCAGAGACCTCTTGCCTATATTTCCAATAAGCTTCAATCTTTTCTATTCTCCAATCTTTTGCTTTTAATGATTTCCTTAGACCTGCAGTCATCTTTAGCTTAGGGTCATACTCTTTCTCTTTGACATAGAAGGTTTCCCATGACCTAGGCCCATCATAGGGCAAATCAGTTAGTTCTACATAGAAATCTAGGCTATCTTCCTTTGGAGACATCCTATCCTCCCAGAATGGGCCTCCCTCATGTACCATCTTGGCACGAACCTTATTATTTATTATCCAGGAAGCCAGGAAACCATCTGGGTCATACTTCCATTTATCTTCTATAATAAGAAAACCAAGGGCAGCTAATTTCCTTAATAAGAGGCTCTCTGTTCCTCTAACTTCAATTGTCATGTTTCCTCTGGCCCATGGAACATCATACATTTGTTTCTTTCTTTTCTTGTGGCCGAAGTCATTATCTACAATAGATACTTGATGGGCAACCTCTAAAAATATGACCCTAGGGGTCAAGACTTTAGGCAATAACATAGGCTCTCTGGTGAAACCATGGACTTTGATTATGGTAGTGTGGGCTCCAAAGAAGTAGTCACAGGGGATCGGACAGTTGGTTATGAAACCCTTTATGCTCTGTGTCATCCTATGTTCCACAGGCTCGGGACTTAGCTGGCCAAAAGCAAGGGCAACAAAAGACTCGCAAAACTCGTAGGGATTTGAAGTATTAGACAACACATGTGTCCATGCGGACACAAGAATGGTTTTACTATGATTTGAATCTGAGTCATACATATTTAGGGGCATATGCTGCGTGAAAAGACCAAAATTTTGATACAGCATAAGATGAAACAGGAATGCAGAATACCTGAACACTCGTTTTGTTTGGAAATTGGCAAGATGGTCAATCATGGTTGCAATGATTTGCTCCGAAAAATCCAGCCGATACTCCTAAGATTTGTCTACAGTTTTCATTCTGAATATGATTGCCAATTGCCAGTCATAAACTATGTTGTCCTCCTTCATTCCAAAGATGAAAGCTATCATTGAAAGAGCATCCTGGACATTAGGGTTAAATTGTGCATGGCCAGTGGGTAGTGCAGGTAACTGAGTATTATCTTCGCCCAGATGCATCTCTGTATTCAGAAATTCTAGTGTGCTATGTAAATTTGTCCATGTGCCTTGCATTTTGGCAATGGTTGGAAATGTTGCCGTTTTATCATATTGTAGGGCCAGCATGTCCCTTATGGCCTTAGGCGTAATATGAACTATGAAAGGACCTCGTTGAATAGAATTTGATGGTGTATGAAACAGCTTCGCACATAATTCAATCAGTTCGGGACATGGGTGTACATTTGGAACCAGGAACTGCGCCAATTGAGAAGTCCACATTCTCATACCAAAAGTTTCATACTGCCCCTTGTTCGCTCGGATGAGGCACCTCTGATGTGCTCCCTCCCGGAGATTCTTGGTGTTCTTTTGAAGAGGTATCATATATGTTATCTGCATAGTCTTTTACTTGATCTGGGTCAACAAATAATCCTACTCTAGGAACCCTTGTTCTTGGATAGGACTTCCTTGGCTGCGCAGGTGCAGAAGCATATGACTTGTTGTTCATCAATTTATCAATTGACTCAAAAATTCCAACTCCCTCTCGTGGTGACTGTGTCTCCAACATGTCTGTGTCTTTGCAAGAAAATTTCAGAAAGTTTTGACATAGAAAATAAGAGCAAAACTGTTAGCGGAGTTGTACTTAGCTGAAAAGCACTTGCGGGGAATAGAACTCAGATGCGACAGCGACTTAGGGTAGGAAGATAGAAGCAAATGACACTTTCAAGGACTTAAAACCTAGCTTATTGGGCCTTATGGAACAATAAATGACACATCCCATCGTATTAATGGCATTAATGCCGAGAGACAATTAATGTATCTTTTCAAAATCTGCATTGGACGGAGTGTCAGATATGCTATGGGAGTGGCTATCTTTCTGAAAAAGCATGTACCTCCCTGGAATTTTGGGGATTGTTGAACAACCTTAACAAATGCAAGGGCTAAAAGAGAAGGGGCTTTGCGCTACTGACACGTGTTCACAGAACACTTATTTGAAAGGGAAAGCGGGAACAAAAAGTTGGAAAACATAAAGCGGAAAAAGGAAACAACTAACTAACTATGATACATGATGAACCCCTGCTTTGGTAAAATGTTTCAGAAATATCCCATTTACCAGAATCTCCTCAGGTTCTCCATTCATGGTTTCCAACTCAAATGAATTTTGCTGCTTGCAAAAACGAATCTTATAAGGGCCTATCCATAATGATTCAAATTTGTTGTGTCGACCCGGCTTAGTAGCTCTTTCATCCCACCTCAATACCAGAGAGCCAACTTCAAAAATGGGATTAGAAGTCATCTTGTCAAACCAATTCTTAACCATTTTCTGATGTTTCATTACTGATTCATGTGCCTTTTCTCTCTTTTCTTGAACCTTCAACAGCTCAGCAAGTCTGACTTGTATTGGGCCATTTTCCTCAATTTCTATCTGCTTTAATAGCTGTAAAGCAAGAATCTCTAAACTTAGTGGCATCACTGCAGGTTTACCATAAACCAACTCGTAGGGAGACATCTTAGTTACTTGCTTTGGTGTGATCCTATCAGCCCACAGTGCTGTATTAAGTAACTTGTGCCACTCTCTCCGATAATTAGTTCCTATTCTTTTTATGAGTCTGATAAGATTCTTGTTAGTGGACTCTGCCAAACCATTACCTTGTGGGTAATAATTGGAAGAAGTCTTCAAATATATCCCATTTCTTAAAGCAAACTGAGACAGTTTAGTTCCCAAAAATGCTTTAGCATTATCTAATATGATGGTACAAGGAGGACCAAACCGAGAAGTTATACCTTCTAAAAATTCTAGTATGACCTTTTCTGTTGCCTCTTTGAGTGGTACTGCTTCACTCCACTTGGTAAAGTAATTTGTTGTTGTAAGAATCCATTTGTGTCCCATATTTGATACTGGATTGATCATGCCAATAAAATCTAAACCCCATTGAGCAAAGGGTTCATCCACAACTATGGGACTTAGAGGCATTGCTGCATTTCTCCTCTTTCCAGTATAAAACTGGCAAGCCTGGAATTCCCTAACCATCTAATGGCAATCTGTAAACAGGGTAGGCCAGAAATATCTGACTTGTGTCACTTTGATTGCAGTAGTCCTTGCTGAAAAATGTCCACTTGAGGCTCCATGATGCAATTCATGTAATATTCTTTGAGTTTCATCCATTTCTATACATCTTAAGAGTATACCATCAGTATTCCTTCTAAATAAGATTTGATCAATTAATACAAAATGGATTCCTTGTTGCCTATAGTACCTTTTCTTATCAGGGGAAAGTTCATTTGGGAACACCCCATACTTCATGAATTGTATTCTGTCTCTGACCCAAGAGTCTTGGTCAACCTCTTGGAGTTTCAACACATTTTCATTTTCCGTTTCTTCAGACACTGATCTTTCTATGTCTTGGGTCATATATTGGCACAGTCCTTTGCCTCTGACCAACTTGGTGGGTCTTACTTCTACATCATATTCTAAAATCTTTGTTATCCAATTGGCTCTTTTCTCAGTGATCTCACCCTCCATAATATATTTTCTTACACTGGGGTGGGCCACCAATATCAGAATTTTATTTCCTGTTATCAAGTGTCTGAATTTTTTAAAGGCTTTTACCATAGCATATGCTTGTTTCTCCATGAAATTATATCTTGATTCATATTCTCTTAGAGTTCTAGAGAAGAAAGCTATTGGATGTTCCCCTTCTTCTTTGTCATCTTTTTGAGTAAGGACAGCGGCCACACTGTATTCACCTCCATACACATACATTATAAAAGACTTAGAGAAATCTGGGTTCCTTTGTATTGGGGTTGTTGAAATGGCTCTCTTGACCTCTTCAAAAGCCTGTCTTCCTTTTGTAGTCCATTTGAAACCCAGATCTTTTTTAAGCAACAATGTCATTGGTCTAATTGGACTTGCAAAATCAGATATAAAGCGGTTGACAAAGTTAATTTTCCCAAAAAAGGATTGAACTGCTTTCTTGTTAACTGACAAAGATAGATTCATTATAGCTGTGACCCTCTCTGGATCAATGGAAACCCCATCCTTTGACACTATGTGTCCTAGAAGTTTACCCTGAGGTACAGCAAAGATACATTTCTTAGGATTTAGAGAGATCCCGAACTCTTGACATTTCTTGAAAACAGCCTCTAAGTGGTCAAAATGATCTCTGGCACTCTTAGAAAAAATAGTCAGGTCATCTAGATAGATCAAAATGATCTGATTTATAAGTTCCCCAAATGCTACATCCATTGCACGTTGAAAAGTAGCTCCAGCATTTGAAAGGCCAAAGGGCATCTTAGCATATGCAAATGTTCCCCACTTTGTGGTGAACGATGTCTTATGCTGGTCTTCATCTGCTAACCAAATCTGATTGTATCCTGAGAAACCATCAAGCAAGGAAAACCTTTTTGACCCAGCCACTGTCTGTAAAATATGTTCCATAGAAGGCAGGGGATAATGATCTTTCAAAGATGCTTTATTCAGATCCCTGAAATCTACATAGAGTCTTATGTCACCATTCTTCTTTCTTACAGGCACTAGGTTTGACACCCAGGTTGAATGCTTAATTGGGAAAATAATCTTTGATTCCAAAAGCTTTTGCAACTCATCCACCATTAGGGGTTCAATTCTAGGATTCACTGGCCTTTGCTTCTGTCGAACTAGTTTTGATCCTTCAGTAAGCTCTATGGTGTGCTGGATGATATCTCTATTATAGCCATGGAGGTCCTCATAGGTCCAAGCAATCACCCTATCATATTTGTCACATAAAGCAATCAACCTTTCTTTTTCCTCTTGGGTTGTAGCATTACCTATTTTTAACTTTCTTCCTTCACTAACTTGAATTTCAAAATAATCCTCCTTATTTGCCTTAAACCTCCTTTTCTCTAAGTTTGCATCTTCTGGGTCAAATAAATTCTCTAGAGTAATCAGTCCTTTAGGGAGTTTATTTGACCTTAGCTGAATAATTTGATCACCATACGCTTCCTCAATTTTGGGGTGCAATTGGTCAGCAAACTCCCCTGATTGTTGTAAAAATGAAAGTACTTGGAGATCACTATCAAAAACTTGCCAATTTTGATCATTGTCTCGAATTGTTGGTCTTACTATAACCTTAACCGACTCATTATTAACTAATAGATCACTTGCCGGGTCAAATTGTGAACCAATTTGTGCCATTCTATCTGCTTCTGAATTTTGGGCTCTGGGCACTACCTCAATATTGAAAGCGTCAAAGCCATCTATCAAATCCCAAATCCTGTGTCGATAGGACCTCATTCTTACATTCTTGGCTATTGCTTTCTCTCTGATTTGTTTTACTACTAGTTATGAGTCTCCTCTAACTATTAGATTCTTAATTCCTTTTTTCTTGGCCAACATGAGCCCATGCACCAAAGATTCATATTTAGCACCATTATTGGTACAGGCGAACTGAAAGCGAATGGCTCTTAGAATTTTCTCACCATTTGGGGCAGTAAGGCAAATACCTGCTCCAGCACCATTCTTGCTCCTAGCCCCATCAAAATTTAAGGTCCAGATTTCAGAGTTTCCTTCAGATCCTCCACTTTCTGATACTTCCTTATAATATTCGGGATTTCTTGGTCTCTTCAAAAATAACATAAGTGCCTAGACCAATAGAGTCATACTTTCAATAAGGATCACTCTGCATCATGGTCAACAACTGATTGTTTTCTTCTTCTTGATGGTCATGTTCAGTCCAGTTACCTAATTCTTCAACAAAGACTCTCTCCTCCCTATTCATCATGGCATGGGATGCTTCTATTTTTGGGGTTGGTTCATTAGTAATATGGTCCTTAGATAATGGCTCAGACAATACTTTCATCTTCGTACCATACTTGGTTCTTAAGATTAGGTGTGACCAATCTAGTGACATGTAACCTCCTATTTTGGCTGTGAAATCTCTGGACAGGCATAAACCAAAAACAAGGGGAATATCTATGACTACCACATCCTGATTGACAGTTATATTGGGACAAGTCTATAGTTGTAACGGAAGTTGTTTGATTTTTCCTATAGTTTGAACAGACTTTCCGTCCAACTGCACGACTCCTCTGGTAAGTGGCTCATATTTTATCTTTAAAGCATCTACTATCTGCTTTGGCATTACTGTAGTACTGGCTCTATAATCTATCATTGCATTATGCAGCAATTTTTTCCCAACTATTAAAGTCAGATAAAATGGATCTGGTTTATATTTACCTACCTCAGGTGCATTGTTCAACAGAGCTGTTGTTTGTAGAGGTGTAGTATCTTTATGTTGGATCTTCCCTTTATTAGTAGCTCCTTCTTTAGCAATGGTGGATTTAGAGGCCACCTGACCTAGCAGAGCTTCTTGTAACAGTGTCTTCTGCTCAGGAATAGCCAACATATCCCAAATTGATACGTGTGCTGGAGTTCTTTTCAGCTGGTCCACCACGTTCATAGGTCCTAATGCTTGTGTCTTTGGATAGTAAGGGTACCTTGTCTTCTCTAGCATCTGACCCGAGGCTACTTGATTCTGCACCGGCTGGGGCACTTCTTGCCTAGAGACTGGATTGTGATGATTTTGAAATGGAGGGGTTCTGATAATCTCGTTATTGGTGACTTCAGGCTGCTCCATCATTCTCCTCTTTGATCTGGTATAATAATTTGACTGCACCAATGGTTTCTTTGAAGTGGATGCCTCATTTAAGAACACTGAATCTTCCTCTTCAATCCATGAAAATAAGGCATGTTCAGGAGCAATTTCCTCTTCTTGTTGTATAGACATCCCTTGCATCTGGGCAACCATTACTGCGTTCTAGACACCAGGGGACTGATACGGTGGAGCATTGGATGTTGGGAATTGTCTTTCTAACGTTCTCTGTTTTGCTATCTTTTGCTACAAATTGCCTCTGGGATAGTCTTTGGGCATATGGGCATTGTTGCAGGGAAAGCACCAGGCATTTGTGTCTTCTGCTAAGTTGTTTTGTCCTGGAACTATTTCTCTGTTGGGATTATGGGGAACAGTTTGTAGAGGTGTAGGGATTGAAACCAACTGGTTTGAAGACTGAGGATTATTTTGCCTTTGAGGGCCTTGATATTGATTTGGCTGGTAAGGGGGTCTATTTCCTTGGAAACCTTGATAAAGAGGCTTTGAATAGGGATTTTGTTGTCTCTTTAGGTTAATTATCTCATTTGAAAAGGTCCTTAGGATATTCTTGACATCATCCATTTCAGATGGTTGAGTAGAGGTAGTTGCCATAACAGGTTGTTGAGGTACTGGGAGTTAATACATAGACACAGGTGGAACTGCAAGATTCGGAGCTTCTTGTGGTAAAGGTAGGGAGATTTCTGGGAACATGGGCATAGGAGGCCTTGGGGGCAATTTTCCAGCATCTATCAAGTTGTTTTCAGCCTTGACAGCCAACTCATATGCTTCCAGCAGTGTCTGACCTCCTAGGGACTGAATCATTACTGATATATCAGAATTAAAATTTTTGAGGTAGAACACAATAGCCATACCTGATAATGGTCTTGTTGTAGCAGGAATTCTATCCCAAGTTTTTTGAAATCTTGAGTTAAAATCAGTCATGGCTTTTTGTGGTGCCCTTTTGATAGTGATTAATTGTTGCAGCAGGGAAAATTTATCACCTTTCTCTTCAAATCTTGCAAAGAAAGCATCACCAAGCTGATCCCATGTAGATATTGTATTTGAAGTCAGAGATCTATACCAATCCAGAGCCTTTCCTTTGAAAGAAGCTGCTAGCAGTCTTATTGCCACATTCTGTTTAGTAATAATATGCACTGGACACACATTAGATACATCTTGTAGATGTTCCCCAGGTGTCTTGAAATCTTCTACATTGAACTTAGGTAGAGCTTTCAAAGCATTGGCTGGAATAGGGTCCCAAGTGGCTGATGGTACTGGGAGAATGAGAGGACTGCCAGTATTCCAATTTGCATAGTTCCTTGGAGGTATAGGTGGTCCCATATTTATTCCTTGTGTTACTGCAACTTGATTCACTCTTTTTCTTGGAGTAGTAACTAATGGTGGTAAAAGAATGCCTGGATTAGCAGCAGACTGATCTCTTGTCATAGGTCCACAGCTCTGGCTCCTTATCACTCTCTGGCTCATACGATCTTGATAGGAACTTCAAGAAAGGTTCCACTGGGCATGCCAAAAATTGTTGATGTATAAAATTGCGTAGGTTCCAACACCAACATGGGAAGTTTCAAGAATGTGAGACTTGCTACTTGAAACAACCTCCAAATTTTAAAGAAGTTGGCTCTTCTTTATTTCAATCGGGTTTTGAGTAAAGGGTAAGAGGTAAATAGGATTACAGATACAATAAGCAAATCTAATTTATGGCGATGCACCTAAGTAAAAAGTATTCCTTCAATTTAAACACAGTGAAATTATTCTCAAGATACAGTTATATTAAGGAGCAGATACTGCATGATCAATATGAATAGATATAATGAATACTATCAAAGGCTTATAACCAGACAACTTTGCAAAGACACAGATGATATCAACCAAGGCATAGAACAGAGTTCTTATTAATCTTCCAGCAACATAAAAAGCACAGAAATATGCACAGATATATCCACTTCTTATCAAGAACAACAAAATAAAGGCAAAATGACATAAACTGGTCTCAACAAAGTCTCCGAATCCTCTATTAGATCTTTTACAAATTTTCTAATTGAAAATCTTGTTCAAAAAAAGTCCCCCTCTCTATTACAAATTTTACATATTTATAATCATAGACTTAACCCAAGATTGCCTGCAACAACCCGAATCTTCAACGGCCAAACAAAACTGAAGATTACTGAAAGTCCATGACAGTTATGATCGTCTGAATCTGCAATGGCCATCCTTCTTGCACGCTTATTGGCTGGGGCGTAATAATATGTGGCACACTAATTGTATTGAGATTAAGACACATGGCGACATCTGCAAACTCAATGCTCAAAAGAAATTATGACAGATGGCAGTGTCCGCATATACTTAGAAAGTCTTTTACCTTCGAAGAAATTCACAGGAAACAACCAGTTGTCGCACTCCGCAGCCTTGAAAATGATACATGTCCTACCCCGCTAAGCACTTAAAAACTGTCTTTATACCCGGGCGCCTTAGCATTGTGACATGTCACAACCCGCTTCACTTAGAAACTGAGACACAATATCAAAGGGACCCACTGCATTCATAACTCATTACCCACACAGAAAATAAATTAGGACAGATGGCACCCTTCGCAACAAACAAGCTAGACACGTGGCAACCTCCACCAACACAGTTGAAACTTATGAAACTTTTGAAGGATCCTTCGGAAGTTGACACTTGTCGCATTCCGCTGCAACTGTGAATCAAAATGCTTCCGCTACAAGAATATTATGAATAAAGTAAACCTTTCTCCACTATCGCCACGTGGCACCTCCCGCAAGCTTGAAACTATCTTTGAACTATGGCCCACCATATATATGCCGATATCAATATAAATTCAAAAAAGGGACATGCGACATCATCCGCATAAAACTCAAAAGGACACACGGCAACTTCCGCAAGCATATAGCAAGAAAAGGAACTTTTTGAGATTGCTTCCGCTAGCAACATGTGGCGCCTTCCGCATAAAAGGCAAAAGGACACACGGCAACTTCCGCATAAAACTGACGCCTGCTCCATTGTTGTAGCTTCGACACTTGGCGCGACCCATGCATAGAAACACAGAGACACAAATATAATAAGCCACTGTAACCTTAATGTAACACTGCTAAAACTGAAACAAAATGTAGAGTTACTCTACAGTTATTATAATTGATGCCATCGTATGATCGCCGCTTGTCACATAGTAGTTTGTTTGTCTTTGCATAGCATATATCAGCTGTCATGTCCCCGTTTCTGGCTTGATCATCAAGTGAAGAATGGATTAGCCTATTTCTCATTCCTGGAGGCTAATTCTAAATGATGAGGGAATGAATTGGTTTTTGACTAACTCAACCTTTTTGTTTTGTAGGAACAAAGTCAAAACCTTAGATTTTGGCTATATCTGGAAGCCAAGTAAGTAGGAAGTTGACTCTTGGAGTCTAGGCGCCAATTTCACATCAAATTTCCCAAATGAGCGCCTAAAGATTTGAAACCCTCTATCAGGGTTTGGAAGCGCAATATGACAACCATATCATCATCAAAGCCTGTCAACACATTGGATCAAGGTTTTAAAGTCCAGAAGTGGCCTAAGTGAGGTTAGGTGCACTTTCTCTTCCGTCCAGCTTCAAATTGGCGCCTAGTATAGAAGCATCATGTTAGGAAGCACATCAAACAAGGCGCTTTGGCAAGATAAGTTGATTAGTCTTCAAGATGAAGCTGTCTAAGTGAATTGAGTAAGGAAGAAAGCCTATTCACTTTAGGCGCAAATATCATGTTGCACAATCCTAAATGGGCGCCTAGAGCAGCAAGGCGCTAAAACATGGTTCCAGGACCTTGTACTGGCGTTCAAGCATGAAGGAAGAGTTTTCAACAAGCAAGAATGTTTAAAATGCTAAGGAACTTGTCCAGAGGTTCAATGGCGCCATCTTAATGCCTCATAACTCCAATCTTGCGCCTAGGAGTTAAGGCGCTACTTTATGACTCTTCAAATCCAGATATGTGCCTAAGGTGCTAGATCATGACTGAAAAACCTTTGAATGGCGCCCTAAGCAAGTTAGTGGATTGAAAGGGTAATTGCATCATCAAGGAGTCAAGAGAAGTGCTAAGAGAATGAGGCGCTCTCTTACTCATCTCCAACCTCACATTTGCGCCTTCACCAAAACATGTCCAATTCATCCTCCCACTGACATCATAGTGCGCCTAAGGAAGAAAAGAGCTTTCAATCTACTCAAGATGAAAGGCGCTTGATAGGAGATGGTGTTTTGATTTAGTTGTGACTTGAGTTGGAGTTTTTAGCAAGGAAAGACCACTTTCATCCTAAGGCGCCAATCTAGATTCTTTTCTACCAAATAAGTGCGCCTAGATGGAATTGAAGACCTAGACAAGATATTGATACTTTGAAAGAAGGCGCTAGATTAAAGGAGCATCAAAAGGTATGATTACAAGTGTTTGAGAGTTTGAATAGTGTGGAACATCTTCATAAAGGTGCTAGTCGGAGATACCAGTTGAAACTACCTCAAATGTGCGCCTAAGATAGGTGCAAGTCCTCAAGACTAGTTTAGATACAAGGCGCTCCATTAGGGGGCAAGATCATATTCATTTGAAGTCAAGTGTTTTCAAATTACCTTGAAAAGATGATAAGTTGGAATCTAGGAGCAAATTCCTAGATAAACTGACAGTAAGTGCACCTAGTTGAGAAAGAGACATCTTCAAAGGGGGATTGTTGGGCACTCATTTCATAGAAGTCAATTCAACACTTAGAAGTTTCTTCTGTTTATGGAAAAGTGTCAAATCCATCTCTAGGCGCCAAAACCTCTGTAAAATCCTTCAAATATGCGCCTATCATGTAAGGTGATAAGCTGAGCATTCCAAATCATCAAATATTAAAGTATGGATCCAGAGAAGTTCATTTCATAAGGCAGTATCATCCAAGGATAAGGATTCATAACTTAGGCGCACTCCCTGGTGAGATCCTCCAAAGCTGGCGCCCTAGTCAGAAGAACCCTAAAACTGCGCCTAAGTGTTTCTAGAAGAAGTTAAGGTAGTTAAGGTAGTTACACTACTTGAATTCTCATTGGTCAGAGGAATAGCATTGGGATCCATGTCAGGGTCTTTGGGTAAGATTGCCAACTCAGGATGAGTTGTCAAGTGGAATATTCTCCTAAATATGCTTCTTGGAAAACATGCCTTCATTGCCTTTGGAAGGCCTATAAAAGGAGGAGCTCCCTCATTCATTTGCTATCTAATCTTTGGCAAAATTTCTCTCTGCAAAGCTTTATGCTTGTAATCTTGAGGCCTGCGAGTTTCAAGTGTTGGGGTGATGCTCCCTTGTTGCATTGTGAGGTGTTGACATCCAGTTGACATCATTGGGTTCAATTGAAGTGATCTACATCAACTAGTGAGATAGAGCTAGTTGTGAAGAAGTTGAAAGTATTGTATACATCTAGGCTTCAAGGCCTTTCTGGTGATCAAGTTGAATAAGAACTGTATATTCATGCCATTGAAGGCATCATCCATTGTAATAAGACATTTGCAATAAATTGAATCAAGTAATAATATAAGTACCCAGCTTCAAGGTTGATTCATACAAGTTATTATCTTTGATGTATGTCATTAAGTTTGTGAGTAGTTGATGAGTTAAGTGCAAGTAAATTTATCTAAGTAAGGAAAATTTTTAGTTAGAACTAGTTGGGTATCTTACATCAGCGGTGGTTCTCTTATTGGTTCTCCTGGTCTTAGCAATCGTTTCATATAGTATACTCGCCATTTCAATTTCTTCATCTGATTTCTCAAGGCTTCCTTTATGTCGATGATCGATTGATGCTTATTCATCATTGTTTTTAGCATGTAGGCGACTGCTCATTCGAATCTTTAATTGGAATGAGTGAAGATCGATTTATGGGACATGACAGAGTCGTATCCTTAACATCTCTGCCCCTTGTGCTAACTGTCCACCATTTTTAATAAAAGTCAAGGGTCACTTAGTGGCCTTCACCGTCTGTTTCTTTGACAAGGCTGTATCTGTTTCTTTGACAAGGCTGTATCTCAGGCATTGCTGGTACTCTTTGACAAGACTGCATCTCAGCTTGAATAAATAGTGCATTCTCTGTCTAGGTTGCAGGCTTCTTGGGATTCATACAAGTTTTAAAGATTCTGACAGACCGTCTACAGATTTATAAACCAATCATTTCATTAGATAAACCTATGCCCAACCTAATAGGCTCCTATACTGTTAGTGCTCTTCACTTTAAACCCTTAACAGAGATACAAACTGCATGCTCAACAATATGATCTTATGAGGCTTGTGGACTCCAACTGAGCTCACATTCCTGTTCTACCCTTACATGACATCTCCTGCAGGTTTCTACAATCCTAAATGATCATTCACACCCCTAAAACAGTAAGGAAGTTCCATGGATATGTAGGCATTCCACTATACTGACCTTACAATGTAGGAACAGGGTTTATCATGGTTTGGCAGTCCCTTTATGGTCATTGTGCAGACCTGTACAGTCTTTCTTTCACTGCTCCCTTGCCAACCTTAAGGACTTCAAACACTCTACAATGTTTCACTGCACCCTTACAGTCCTCTCTGACTGATTTAAGATACTTTGCATAATTAAATGGTGAACATCTTCCTCAAGGTTCAAGAAGGCTTCAAGGTTATTTGCAGGCAGAACTTAACTCTCTTTGACAGAGATTAAGACTATGTGGAGCTTCATTCAAAATCTTGATACATATTCTATAACTTGCAGGGGTAAATGAAGACTTTTGTAGATCTATTTGACTATGCAAGACCTCTCAGGATGATAAAAACCCTCTTCACTCCTGACATGCATGCCACATCTCTGCACCCCATCATAGCACAGCCGTTTAAAACAAACTCCACCTTTTCCTATCATTACTCTATCTTCAAGCTTCAGAGAACCAACACAGTTCAAATGAATATTAGTCTCCAGCTTATCCTTGATAATATGACCTATAAGAGAGGCTGTATTAAATTTTCCAATAACAAACATCTTTTCTTCCTTGATTCCATCATACCCACAATCATCATCCCAGCCAGTAGGGTTAAGAACAGACCTTACAAGCCACTGATCAGGATTTTCAGGAAGTTTTAGAGTATTTGAAGCACTTTTGACAACCATTGCAATGGCTTCTCCTCATTCATCAGATGTCTTTGCATCCTCTGGTGTGTCATTTTCAGATGCATCATCTGAAGCCTTTGTTTAATCTTCTCAGAACTCTGTGAAAGGCCTATATGAGTGTATCAGACCATTGAGGCTTTAGAATGAATGAACAGTGATATTGTAGACCTTTTAATAGTATTGTAGACCTCCTTGCAAGCTGGTAACTGTGGAAGACCTTATATCTTGCAAAGATGATACCTCCAATGTAATGTCCCCTTTTTCCGAGTGATCACCCATTGGAGTCGGCTAGCCTATTTTATTCCCGTGGGCTAGGTCGAAGAAGCAAGGGAATATTTTTATTAGTTAAATAATATATTTAACTAATTTTGTCGGGCTAAATGATGATGGAAAATGACTTTTGATATTTTTGTGAGCCATGGGGAAAAATAAAATAAAATAAATAAAATTGCCCAAGAGGTGGACGACCTAGGAAGAGGTCTAAAAAAATAAATAAAAGGTGCCAAAAAGGGTTCGCCCACTTGGAGAAAAATAAAATAAAATAAAATAATTTATTTTATGGGTGCCCAAGCATGAGGTCGGCCTAATTTGGGTCGGCCCTATTTTGAGGTGGAGGTTGGCTATAAAAGAAGGAACTCTTGGAGTCATTTGATGATCCATTCATTCATATTTTCCATTGAGATTTTCTCTCTTGGCTGCAACATTTGTTGGGCTATATTCCAAGGACGAAACCCCTTGTGAATATCGGTGAGTTGGACGAAAACATAGCTCACTTGTGGTGGACTCATAACGGAGTTCAATTTGCACATTACATTTGGGGTTGGTGATTTGGTTGTCTTGTTCCTACAGCCATATAGACAGATTGCATTGAGGAGTGGTGCAAGAAAGCTGAAGCCTCTCTTCTACAACTCTTACAGGATGGAGAATGGAGTTGGAGAGGTTGCATATGAGTTGGAGTTTCCGAAGGGTAACTAGATTCATAATATAATCCATGTATCTTGTCTCAAGAGGGCAATGGGGCAGCATATTACATCTTCTCCCGAGCTTCCTCCTTTGGATGAAGAAGGGAAATTGATACTTGTATCTGATACTATTCTGGATGTTAGGAGAACGCCAACCTTGAGGAGCATAATTTCATGGTTTGAAGGATGGGGCAGGTTTGAGTTTGAGTGTGTATGGTTGGTATTGTCTCTTTGCTGGCCACCGGAACTCACTTTGCATGCCATTCTTCATATTCACTGTGGGGAGTGTTGCCACAAGTTGAGGAGCAGGGTGATCAAAGAGTATGTGATTAAATGGAGAGACTTGCCACTTGAGGATGCTACTTGGGAAGGTGAACAGATTTTGCAGCATCTAGGTTTGCAATTGCTTGTGGGCAAGCAATTCCGAGAAGGGAAGATTGTAATGTCCCCTTTTTTCGAGTGATCACCCATTGGAGTCGGCTAGCCTATTTTATTCCCATGGGCTAGGTCAAAGAAGCAAGGGAATATTCTGATTAGTTAAATAATATATTTAATTAATTTTGTCGGGCTAAATGATGATGGAAAATGACTTTTGATATTTTTGTGAGCCATGTGGAAAAATAAAATAAATTAAATAAAATTGCCCAAGAGGTGGATGACCTAGGAAGAGATCTAAAAAAATAAATAAAAGGTGCCAAAAAGGGTTCACCCACTTGGAGAAAAATAAAATAATTTATTTTATGGGCGCCCAAGCATGAGGTCGGCCTAGTTTGGGTCGGCCCTATTTTGAGGTTGAGGCTGGCTATAAAAGAAGGAACTCTTGGAGTCATCTGATGATCCATTCATTCATATTTTCCATTGAGATTTTCTCTCTTGGTTGCAACATTTGTTGGGCTATATTCCAAGGACGAAACCCCTTGTGAATATCGGTGAGTTGGACGAAAACGTAGCTCATCTTGTGGTGGACTCGTAACGGAGTTCAATTTGCACTTCATTGGAGACTTGGAGCATATTGCATATTCAGATTTTCAGATCAGAATTGGAGCAGCATTCTTTGGTGGTATTTGTGTGTCATTGCACTAGGGTTTCACCCTAGATTGGAGTGCCACCTTTGGAGGAGGGCGATTTTGCTTGTGGGAGGCGATTTCATCATTTGGAGGTTTTTCAAACCCTAAACATAGCCGCCATCATCCTTGCAAGCACTCTGCCATTTTGGAGAGTTTGTTGAGCATCATTCTTCATCATTTGGTATGTACAAACCTAGGGTTTAGATCTGATTTGGACAGCAGCATTCTGGGCCATGTTTGATCATGTTTTAGCCCATGATTTGATGTAATTTCCAGTCATCATATTCTGATTTGTAACAGCAGATTTATATTCAGAAAATCAGACTTTGTGTGCATTTGGATGGCTATATCTTGTGTATTTCATGGTGGAATTCATGTTTGATATGATCAGCATTTAGAAGTATCATTTGTCATATTTATTTGGCATATTTAGCACTTGTATGTTTGCTGTTATATTTGTTTTGCAAATCAGAAAATAAAATCAGAATTCAGGAATTAGGGTTTCAGCAGAAAAAGAAATCAGAATTTTAGGGCAGATCCAGTTAGGGATTTTACATCCAAATATGTAAGAAAATCTTGTGTGAATGGTGACAGATCTAGGAAACTCCTCAACGACCTGCACTTGATCCTTAGTAGTCTCATGACAACTTGGAGGTTTTCATGATGTCCCCACTGGTTTTTATGGCTCCTGAGATACAGTGATATGGATTTTACACTCTTGAACACATTGTGTCTCGTGCTTTCAACTGGTTTCCATGGCTTCACAAGCTTCATACACCTGGTACACACTCCTCTTGCATTAAGACACTTGCAGATATTAGTAAAAACCCTAAAACAACTCAAAACTGAAAACACTCGGCCTTCTTCTCAAACAAATTGTTCCCTCCAACCATGTATGTGGCTTTTTGGAAAATTTAAGATTATATTTGACCCTTTTGACAATTTTGACCCTAAACATATCTTGACAAGGCTAAATGACAACTCTTGAACCTTTATTTGTCATAAGATTAGCTTTGGAAAAGAAACTTTGGGGATTTTAAAACTTTAATATACCAAGGATATGACCAGAAGACTTTATTTTACCTCCTTATAAACCAAATCTACAACCCCTAAACTAGGACTTGAAACTTATTAACATTCCCAGGACACGTATGTCAGCTATTTGATCCAAGGAGGCACGAATAGGCTAACAGTTATCTTTAACAATCGTACCTGTTGTAACAATTGCAGCATTTGTAAGTTAGTTCATTGTTGTTTATGATAAATATTATTTGGGTTGCTGTCCAACACATGTGTGGGTATTGGTTATACTTCAGTATTTTGTAAGTTCAAGCAATTGCAATATTAATAACATTGAATAATATATGCTTGAGGATTTGGTTGTGTAATATCAATAGTTTAATGAGTTTCCAGATTTCTGCCA
Organism: Cunninghamia lanceolata; assembly: GCA_027924645.1. Lineage (NCBI taxonomy): Eukaryota > Viridiplantae > Streptophyta > Pinopsida > Cupressales > Cupressaceae > Cunninghamia > Cunninghamia lanceolata. The sequence continues at coordinate 3,765,069 of BSBN01000941.1, forward strand.
TTATTATGATATTTTATGTGTAAGGTTTTGGTATTAAATATTGAGATTGCAATATTGATGTTCGGTATTGTTTATATTCAAGTATTGTCAAAGTCTAAAAACACAAAAAATTGTAGGGTTTATAAAAAATAAATTGAAAGGGACATTTCACTTTCTATGGTCTTTTTTCTCAAATGACTTTACTTAATTTACACCATTCTCACAACTTTAGTGGGGCTTCTATGCACAAAGAAGTATTTTGGCTAGGTATATGGTCAAGGTGGAATATTAGGTGATCAGTGCCTTCTCGACTAAATTTGGTTTGTAATAATTGCAAAGTTGCAAACCAATTATCCCTTTTTAGCCCCCAGGCTTGCATGTTGCTAACAAGAGTCATTTTTTATTGGCACCCACATTATGCTGATTTGCAAGTAGGCTACAAGAAAAAAGAGGGATAAAATTTATGTTTGTACATTAAAAAAGAGAAAAAAGATGATAAATAAAATGGCAAATGAAAAAAACAAGGAAAAGAATATGCTTCAAATGCACTGTGAACTGCTTGAAATTCACTGTGGGCTTATTAAAAATTGTAAATACATCCTTTGTTGCTCCACAATCATTGTTCGCTGCTATTTTCTGCTTACCGCTATAGGTTTTCTATTTGCCATTAGTGTTGATAATGTGTTTTTGCTTTGACTGAGGGATTTTTGTGAATGTATTGGTGTCTTTTGAAGTTAGTTTGAAATGTTAATGTGTTAGGTATTTAGGTTCTAGGGTTTTTCTTTGGTAAGCCACTTTTTTTGTTTATGAAGATTTTTTGACAGGGTGAGTCCCAACAATGGAACTCGCAATTTTTCACAAATCTGGTGAGTCTATCAGCAGATTTACTAGTTTTTCCATTTGAATGGGTAAGCCTTGTTTAGGCTTGCCTGACCCATGACTTACGAGAACTGCTAGGTTTTAGGCGAGTTTGTTCACACTAGCATGTATCATTCAACTTATGATGTTGTTTGTTTTCATCTATTTAAAATTTCAAATGGCTATTGGACAGGTTAATCTTTGAGACACTAAGAGAATGCTTATGTCACTTAACATATTTGGTGAGTTTTATTTTCCAGATTTCTTTATCCTTACAAAGATAACATATGAATTCTTCAATAAGAACTTTAGATTAACCACATTGGTTTCTTGCTCTCATATTACTGTGGTTGTGGTGGAATGTGTATACACTCTATAAGTGCTTTAATAATATTTATTTTGTTAAGGGACTTATGAGTTCTTTGCATCTTACACAATTGATATATAATGGGGTTGGGGTGGCTTCAAATAGAATTACTGTGTTATATTATCATGATTTAGGTGCCCTTAGCATGCATTAGGTTCCTTTATTTCTATATCTCACACATAGACACCTATGAAAATCATGTCACCTTGAAACCTTAAAATGGTGAAATCTTCAAATTTTGTTCTCTCAATTTGAAGAGGTCATCCAAAAATTATATCTTGTTTGGCATGGCTCCTAGAGATATGAAACAAGTTGTAAACATCCCAGACATTGTACTTAAATATTTATTTACAAAATATAACCTACCAGATCCTTTAGACCCCTTGTGTTTCATTGTTCATCTTTGGCTAACATCATCAGCCATGACTGGTGAACCACCTTTATGTTGTTTTATCATTTGGAAAAAGTGACTTCACCAACCATGACTGCTGATGTCATCATTCGGAGTTATGACTTGATGCTTAGGCTATTTCTTGAACAACAATCATAGAATAATCTGTCTTTCTCATTTACAATAGACCTACTTACGACTTTCAAATTCTCTTCTTAATAGGACAAAGACGACTCATATAAAACCCAATAACGTAGGTTATGAAGACTTGGAGTTGAGGATTTGCTATTGGCCAAGGTTAGAGCCATAGGAAAAAGTACTTACATGACTTTCTATGCTACTTGTAACCTCTTCCCTTCCATAGTTGAAACCAAATCCATCAAACCTTGTGACATGGAAGTTGAATCCAAAACCATCAAATTGATAATTGTGCCAATGAGTTCCCCTCAAGTAAGTATCTCTTTGCCCTCCACTCTTGCATGCTCACCATTTACATTGGTCAACATATTGGTATGTTTAAATAATTTCATACATTAGACTTTCTCTTATTGCCTTGCATATTGTCATACTTCCTTGCATATTATCTTTAATTTTCTTTATTGATTATTGTCTATATCATAGCTACAAGACTTGCCAGGACTCGACAAGTCTCGAGGTGAGCTAGCCAAAATGAGTCCCAGGGATTCACGACCCAAGTACTCAGCGAGTCCTGTTGGGAACACTCGATGAAGCTAATGAAAATTAGGGAGAAAAAAAGAATAAAAAATAGAAAATGGTTAAATGAAAAAGCGTGAAAATCAAGCGTTTTTTGAAGGGTTTGGAGGACTTTTGAAGGATGGTTAAAAGCAATAATTTTTTGAAAAATGACATGCACCATGAAGGTTTGTGTGGTCTCAAAAGATTTAGTTTGGGCTTGGTGGAAGGGGCTCCGCCCCTCGACCCCGCCCTGTATCACAACAGGGAGTGTGCCAGGGGTGCCACCCCAAACCCTCGCTCTAGTTTTAGAGAGCAAAAAATAAAAATCGTTTTGGGCCAAGTTGGATGGAAAAACAACATTTTTTTATTCTTTTGACTTTTTTCCAATTAAATCCCAAGTAGTTGAATTACATTTATACTTTAGGTTTGCTAAGTCAATCCCTATCCTAAGTAATGCTCCTATGGCTGTAGCAACATTTGTCGACTTGTTTGCGATACAAACACATGACTCCACATAGAGATAGCAATGCTAGGCTAAGCGATATAAGCTCCTTTCTACCATAGTTCATGACTCCATATTGTGGTTTTTGTTTTTCATGCCATGGATATCATAATCCATGAGTTTTGTATACCTAAAACACTCAACAATATTTATATATCTAAAAATGTTGTTTCTTTTAGCTAAAATCCACTTTTATACTTGTGATCGATGTATACTTGTGTATGTGATCAAATTAGCTTCTATTTGATTAGTTTTTTGTGTCTTTAAAGTTTATTTATTAAAGGGTGCATGAAACAAGTTTTAAATCCTTAAAAATCTCTATATTTCATGGTTTTTTCAATTTGTTGAGTCTTGGCCAAGTTTGAGCGTCGAGTCCGAGTCTGGGTCAAAATCAACTTGCCAAGTCCGAGCCGAGTCCGAGTCTTGTAATACTGGTCTATATGCATGTCTACTTGCTACCAACTTTTAGTACCTTCATTGATTCCTTTTAGTTTAATCTAAGAGAGGCCCTCTACCTTTTCCTCTTTAAAGGTCAATTTAGTAGAGTCCATGTCTCAATGCATATAAAATCTGGAAGCAAAATGAGTTTTTGTCTCTCTTAATTTGAGTTTCCATGGTGTTAAGCTCAGTGATTACTGACTTCTTAGCACAAACAATACTTTGGTTATTTCATTGTTCACATATAATAGGATAATTCTTAGCATATTACTGATCAACTTAATTTTTTCTTGTCTGAGGTAAGATCTAAATTATGACAATAAGAACTTTGGCATTTCCACTTTGGACGCTTGTTCTCAAATTTGTGCGATTTAGGTAGCTTTTTGATAGCCCTCCTTCCTCCAAGATATAGTTACATGTTTTGTCTTCCTCTTATATAATTTTTCCCTATATTGTGGGCATTAAATGATCTGTAAGGATCAGGAATATTTTTTTTAGTCAATCCAATCAAGAACTCATTAGAATTAGATTTGTTAACTAAGTGGTTTTTGTATAGTTGGAAAACCATAACATACAATAGAGTGACAATTGCATCATTGTTAGTGGCGGAACTTTATAACTTCACATGGCAGTTGCATCATTGTCAATTGGCAGTTTTGTTTGGTGGTGTTGTGACCAAATCACACATCGCCCCATTGCAAATGGGGACCCCCTTTTTTTTTTTTTTTTTTTTGAGCTCCGATGCTTTGCATGAAGTTCTGACGATGCCTTAGGTTCGTTTCCTCTGCCGATCCGATAAGGATTCCCCTTTCTACGATCATTGGTTCAAGATTAGGAGGCAGATCAACTTGCAATGTTGAAGAATTATGATCAAATCCCATCTAGATATTGAGTTTTGAAGTCAATCCTGAAGAATGTTTGATACCCTGAAAAGACTAAGCCTGGAGCCTGAAATCCTGAAAATCCTGAAAAATGGCTAAGTCTGAAATCTGGTGAATCCTCCAAATTCTATATTTTGCATCTTAAATCCGGTGGATTCGGGACCTATCTCAAACATCCTGAAAGGTATATTGAAAAATATTTAAAGTATAAGTTTTCTTATACTTAAATATATTTTTCAATATACCTTTATTCGCGCGATCCTGAAAAATGCCTGACGATTTCAGAGGATTCAAAACACTGATCTAATGCGACAGGACACTTAAGTGGCGCAAAATCACGAAGGAGAAGGCACTTGAGTCAGAGGATTTGAAAACTCGATCTAATGCGCCCATCTACACCTTGGTCCAGTGCGAAAATGTTAGAGGATGTCGATCACTCATCTATTGCGCCCAAACCAAAAGGTCATTTCGAAGGAAAAGATGAGGATTTCAATGCCTTGATCCACTGCGAAAATGTCAGAGGATTTCAATCTTCTATTTATTGCGCCAATTCTTGGGGATTTTCACCCTTCAACTAATGCGAAATGACAACTTCAAACATGCGAACCACTTCACCAAACGAGAAGTCAGAGGATTCTCGAAGCCTATCTAATGCGCTAGAGTTTAGAGGATTTGAATCCATGAAGTAATGCGCTCATCCCATGTCAACTATCCAAGGCCAAGTTTAAAGATCTTCAATGTTTGATCTAATGCGACTTCTTGAGGGAGAACTCTATAGGATTCCAAAAGTTGATGTAATGCGCTCAAGTGATTTCTAGATGAAGTTCCAACGACCCTTAACCAAAGCACCACCCACAGGATTTGGAAACTTGAACCAATGCGCCAACACTCTAGAGGATTCTCCAAGCTGATCCAATGCGCCATATCATGAGGAGATTGCCAGTGTCCTAGATATCCAGTGTTCGGTCTTCAAGGTAAGTTTAGAGGATTCCTACATAGTGAACTAATGCGCCCATTCCAAAGTTCGTCCCATGCGTAGTATAAGAAGAGTGAGATTTGTTTCCAGAGGATCCTACAAAGGCAACTAATGCGTCAAACATCATACATGATCCGCTTCAAGACAAAGGCTATCTAAATTCACTCAAGATGGAAGACTTCAACCTAGTCAAGCAATGCGCCACCTTCCAAACCCCTTATCTAAGCGCTCCACAAGAAGAAATCTAAAATGGCATCTAATGCGCCATATCCAAAGGAGGAGGATGAAGTTTCATTTTGAAGATCTCATGTTGCCCATCTAATGCGCCAACATTATGAGGTAGTAATCAAGGTTTGTATCTAGAAGATTTTCAAGTGTCATCTAATGCGCCATGAATGAAGTTTATTTGTGAAGAGCTTAAACTACCTATCCCATGCGCCAAATGTCTTGAGGATTTCAATCCTCTATCTAATGCGCTATTCCTTTAGAGGATTCTCCAAAACATTATCCAATGCGTCACTTCCTTGAGCAAGAAAAAAAACTAAGTGTCATCCAATGCAAATTGCCAAGAGGAATTCCAATTCATGATCTAATGCGAAATATAAGACAAGAGGATTTAGAGCCTTGATCCCATGCGCTTGAAGGAGAGGGAAAACGCCAATCTACAAGGAGATCACCAAGACTTTAACTAATGCGCCAACAAGGAAGTTACAAACATTTAATAATTCTTGCCTTTGGAAAACGTGCAAAATGCTTTTATTTAATAAAGATCATATCTAAATTAAATGTTTGTGCACAATAATAAAGGAGGTCGGCCTAGAGAGGAGGAAAAGTTTTTAAAGCAAATTATATATATATTTCATTTCCTTTTCATTTTTATCATTGTCAAGAGCAGATTTGTTCTCCAAGAGCAGATTTTTCCTCAAGGAGCAGCAACAAGAAGTTGTTTTACAAGTACAAATTTGATTTTGTCAAATTTAAGCAAGTAGTGGATCAAATTGCAAGGTATCCAATTCAAAACAGCTCATCAAGTAAGTCTGATCTGAATATTTCTGATCTGATTTTCTTATTTTTCCTTCATTAAATGCATTAAAATTGTTCAAATATTGGTAAAATTCAAGAAGGATAAGTCGATTTTCATAGATTCCTTGAATCTAGATAGCAATATTTCATAATTATAAAGGAAAATTTCATAATTTAATCCACTAAGGTGGCTGAAGTGAAGATTGTGTTTGCAATTACTTATTCGCGTCAAGTTTGCAGGAATGTCAATGATGCTAAAGAGTCATCAAAGAAGAAGAAGCTGGAACCACCTTCATGCTAGGAGTAAAGTCAACCAATTGTCATGTGGAGAAGACATCAAGTAGCTGCTCCACCATAAGGAAAGTGTTATCATCAAGTTGGAGCATTTCATATATTCTACTTCATTCAAGATCATCTTCAAGGAATCATTTCATCAACTATATCATGATCATCAAGAGCAAGTGTTTGAATCACTTTCACCTTGCGGAGGGAACACTACTCTAAAGGATTATACCTCAAATCTTCTACATCATCGAGTTGGAACACTTCATTGAAACTTCCAAAGGCATTCATCCATCTAAACTTCAAGACTTTACAACTTCAAGTCCAAGAGAGTCTCCTACTCTTACATGAAGGAAGCATCATCATCATCATGTCTCTACTCTACTCTCTTCAAGAGGATGCATCCAAAGAAGATCATCATGAATCCTACAAGAAGAAGGAACATCACAGTGTTAGTCAAATGAGTAACAAGTAACATACATCCAGTCTACAAGAAGAAAAACAAGGCAAGATCTACAGGATGTATTCCTAAATATACAAGTTCAAACAATCACATTGAATACATCATTACAAGTTGATACAATTTTCAAAGTATGCTGAGTTGGCACTTATGTGGCGAGTACACATCATTTAATTTTGATTAGCCACATTATTTAATGCATGCAATGTATCATTTAATGAAAGAAGCCAAAGGGATTCCTATGTGGAGGAATATTTTAAATGCTTTCGCCTTACCTTATCACATTGGAAAACGTGCCTTCATTGCCTCTCTCTTTTTTGCTAAAAATAGCAAGTTGTTGTAACTACCTCTGAGGTGGCACGATCTAGACCCTTGGCTACTGAATTAATCTTAGCCCTTCATTGTATTCTGGACACTATATAAAGGCCTTGTTGCCTCATTTGTAATTCATTAGAGAGGAGTAGATCATTGGAGTAGATCATTAGTAGTAGTAGAGAGTAGATTTTCAGAGTAGAATAGAAGAGACTCTCAAAATTCTCTGAGAGGACCTGGAGATTGTTGTAAATATTTTCCAAGATTAATGCAAAGACATTGGAGCTATTTGTTTGGTGTTAAGTATTATCTTGTGGAGTATCATGGTTTCCTGAATCTTGATGGAATTAAGAGATGTTTCAAATAGCTTAGATTAGAAGTGCATTGATGTAATGAATATGCGTAAAGATATTTGATGAATTCTTCTGGTTCATACTTTTCGTGTATTGTCGAAGGCAATCCACTTTGCAAAGTTAGACTGAACCTTCATTTTCTTTAGTTCGGTTGCGAATGCTTGTTCAAATTGCGCCAGCTGTGGGTGTTTGGATGGAGATTTACAACATGAAAATCCTTGAGTTTCCTTAGAAGATTGCACCGGCTTCGTGTAGTTGTTGGTTCTCATGGCGAAGCGAAGTCTAGTTTCATGATGAGTTTGTCTATCTTTACATGTTTCATTATCTCATTGTCCTTAGATTAGCCTTCTAAACCCTTAACCCTTTTTCATTTTCTTTATCATAGAAACCTTGTATATACATCATCCACATCAAAGGAGGAATAAGTCGAATGAAAGGAGAAGAGTCTGCGTAAGTCCCTTTGTGTTTAACAGCAAACTCATACTTAAATCATTGAGCTATCTCTTACCGAAATTAAACATTATAAGAAGGAACCTTGGAGTTATCTCGTTTGATCACCTAGTTCAGCATCCGAGAGGCTTTGCTCAAGAGAGAGTCAGATACTCAGTATTTCACTCTATTGTTGACTTGTCGAAAAACAACCATCAACAGGTGGCAGTTGTACATTTGGCAGATAGTGGTTGTGGAATGTTCAGTGGTGGTTTCACCATCTCTTAGTTGGTGATTCCATCATGATGATCTGAGGGTCTGAACAAGCAGAGAAATGATAGAAAATCATGTTCCTTGGCATTCTGAGTCAATTGGGAGCCCTTTATTACATGAAACTACACTCCCAGATATTCTATAAATAAGAGACACAAATCCGATTGTAGCATGAGAGTGAGAGTGAGAAGCTAGCAATTTAGGTGGTTATAGAGGAAGAATCTTTGCAGAGAGTAGTTTGAGTGGGCATAGCAATATAATGAATGCTATAGCAAGTTATGTCCAAGTGCTCTGTAATTGTTTTGGCCAAGATAAGAAAAGGAAGATGTGCTATTGGCACTTCCAGTTGGTTTCCCAACATTGAGTTTTCCAGGATAAAATTCTTGTGTCAAGTTTGTTGTGGTGTTAAATTCTTGATGTTTCATGTTGTTTCACTTTTTTTTCAGAAACTAGAATATTTGTTTCATTTCCAGCAACTAAGGAACTTTAATTTAACAGAAATTGCATTCAAAACTGATATTTGAAGTATGAATTCATCTAGAAATGCATTCTCGTGTTCTGTAATTTCTAGCAAGTAGCTTAACTTTAAATATTATAGATGATTAAGTAGATTAGTTCCTTCAACAATTAACAACAGTAGCTGATTGTTTTATTGATTCATCAATTTGTAGTTCAATATTTCTGGAATTAACTGTGTTCGAGTTTTTTAACCTTAACGTTTCAGATCACTTTTCTCTTCTCTTGCTATTCCTCCCGAAGATGGATCATGGAGTGTGATCTGAAACGTTGAGGTTAAAAAACTCGCACACAGTTAATTCCAGAAATATTGAACTACAATCATTATGGACTGTGGAAATTTGATGTCTCTGATTCATCAATTTGTTTGGTCGTAGTAAACTGCCACCTGACTTGCATTCTTGGAAATAAATTGGATTCCAGGGAAAACCCATCTCATTCTTTCCTTATATTATGTTGAGATGTGTGTAAGCATGTCTATCTGGCTTTCATGGTAATGACATATCTTCGTTGTTTTCTTTTCAGGAAGAAGGTGCTAATGTGACTGCAAATTCAGCTCATCCGGGGTTCATAGCTACAAATATTGCACGACATTCAATAGCTTTCGGTAAATTGTTTTCCTCTTCTAAAGCTAGGTTGCAATTTTTTAATAAATAGATTCATGTGCACATTTATAAAATCTTCGGAGGGTACTGAGATGTCAGGCAGCCTACTTCACTACTAAGAGCTTCTTTTAGACCATCCATCTAATAATACTTCAACTGAAACAAAAAGTAATACATTGTTGTCTTTGAGAGAGCCTTTTCCCTACAAGGGAAAGGAATGCTAGCATCTCTATTTTGCACCTACTTGCTAAGAGTAAAAATGTTTTCTAAAAAGATCAATTTAGATGCAATATTTTCTTCTTATTCTCTTCTGAAAGAGTTCATCTCTCTTAACTATAAAGGAGGGTGATCCTCCTAAAGTTTCATGCACATTCCACCTTTGCAAAATAGAAATACACAACGAGACACACAACTCAACATGTTTGTTTTCCACAACTCATAATCATCTAGGTAATTCTGAGTAGTACCCCTTTCAATTGCAATGGGTCAGTAAAAGGCCTGTTCTATTTTGCTTAGATTCTCTATCAAGAGGTTCTATCAATTTCGCACTACCAAAAGGTTCTATCTAGTGTACCTTGGAGACACACCCTCTACATATTTTGACTCATCCTGTATAGGGGACATTTTGGGGACAGGTAGTAAACGCCCCCACCTTGTACCTAATTTAAAAAAAAAAGGAAACATTTTGGGGATGACTGATTTGAGGTAGGAAACGCTAGGAGACATCCCCTATGACCTAGGCACTTTTAAAAAAAATACAAAATTGGAAAAATTGAATGGTGGGGCCCACAAGGACCCCTACACCCGTTTTCACCAACTGTAAACCTAAAACAGCCCCGCTAACAACTAAAAACAAAAAACACTCAATTTGCTATTTTCTAATTTGTGAAGAAGACATAGAGAGAGAATAGTAGTGAGAAGAGAAGAGTAGGAAGAAGGCAAGAGAACATCAAATCTATGTCATTTGAGGTAAGTTTACTATCCATTATTTATTTGCTCAAATTCCTTTGCATATTTTTTTGTTTTTTGAAAGTTCCAAACATTGAGGGAGGGTTTTTTGTTTTATGTTTACACTTGCAGCTATGTTTTAAATTTTCAACAAAAAAACAATGAGCAATAGTGAGGGTGGTGAGGGTGAAAATGTTCAAATTCAACCAAGAAGCTGTAGAAATACTGTTGGGGGTTCTTCTGGGAGTGGGAGTGTTGCAGGGACTATGAATTCAAGTAACCCATTTGAATGCCCTTTTGAACTCCTCAAAACCTATGCAAAAGGTCCATTTAATAAAAAAAAAATGTCTTTTTCAATTTGCAACAGCCATAGACAAAGACAAGAAAAAATTTAGGGGGGAGTAGAGTATGCCTATGTCATTTGTGCAACAAGGACTATAGAGACAACTACACAAGGGCTTATTCTTATCTTTGTGCATAAGTGGACTAGGGGTAAAAAGTTGTGAAAAAATATCCCTAGTTGAGAAGGCTAAGATGACTCGATTGTATATGTTGGGGAAGGCAAGAAATAAGGAACCAATAGATACTATGCAACCTAGTATGCCATTGCCTACCCAAACCATAGATGTTGGGAGTCAAAGGAGAGAGGGTTATACTAAGGGAAAGAAAATGGCTACTAGTGTTGGAAGGATGTTTAATATACAATCACAAGAGGTGGTTTAGTCTTATATTTCTAATTTTTTTCTTTTTCCATGCCATACTATTTCATGTAGCATGTTCTTCCTACTTCAAACAAATGTTCAAATATGCAATTGTTGTTGGTCCCTCATTTTCCGTTGGAGAACATAAGTTACACACCACCCTCCTTGATAGAGAATATTCTAAGGTGAGTGTGGTGGATGGAAGAAATGAGACAAACTTGCACAAGGGATGGTTGCTCTATCATCATGGATGGGTGGACTAATATAAGACATCAGCCACTAATCAATATCATTGTTACATGTTCAGTTGACTCTTATTTTTTTAGAGCTATTGATTGTTTAGAGAAGAGGAAGAATGCAAACTTTCAATTTCAGATTTTGAAGGATGCTATAGAAGAGTTGGGCCCTGTAATGTTTACAAGTTGTGACTGATTTAGCTCATGTATGTAAGTTAGTTGACTTGATGATGGAGGGTACTTACAAGCACATTTTCTAGACCCCATGTTGTGTTCATGTGTTGAACAATGCCTTGAAAGACATTGGAAAGATAGATTGGGTGAACTTGCAGTAGTGGTAGGAGATAGAGACATACAAATGTTCATTTGCAACTATCACACCTCACTTGCTTTGTTCAAGACTTTTTTCAGGAAGGAATTCCTCAAGCCTATTGATCCTAGATATGATAGCTACTTTATTTTGTTAGAGAGGATGCTTGAGGTGCAAGAGCCTCTATAGTTAATGTGGTTAATTTAGAGTGGGGTAGATGGTTAGAGGCAAGTAGGACTAAAGGAAATAGTGTGAAACAAAAGATTCTTGACAATGATTGGTGGTCCATAGTGAGATAAGAAATTGCTAATTTTATTATTAATATTTTAAAAAGTTTATTTATTAATGTTTCTAACTCAAATTATTTGCATTCTTTGTAATAACATTCACTCTGTCATTTGAGTCTTAATCTTTTTTGAAATTTTAATTTTTTTAACTTGTTTGCAGATATGTTTGCTCCTTCATCTCACCTATTGTTTGAGTCATAAGATATGTTGATACAGACTCTCCTAGTTTGGGAGAGATTTATAAGATATTTGATAGCATGCTTGGGAAGATGAAGCAAGCAATTCATAGCTAAGATCCTACTTTGAGATTTTATAAGGAGCATATTAGGCCCATTGTGATGTGGCAGTTGAACACTATGAACACTCTGCTTTATATGGTGGCCTATGCTTTAAATCCCAAATGGTATGTAGCTAGGCTTGGAAGAGTGCCTTCATCTCATGATGAAGAGGTGAAAGAAGGGCTTATGAAGGTCCTTCAAAAAATGTGTACTAATAAGGATTCTACTTCACTTTGCACACAATGGCTAGCCTTTGTCAATCTCCATGGTCCAACATATGGATAGCTACATTAGCTCAAACCAACTCTATTGGATGGTGGATGTGGCGTGGCAAGGATGCACCAAAGTTGGGGATACTTGCCACTCACCTCCTTTCATAGGTTGCCAGTTCCTTTGCCATAAAGAGGAATTGGTTCACATACATCTTCATTCAGTCACTCAAGAGGATTAGGCTTACCTTTCAATGAGCAATGAAGTTGGTGGTTGTGCATAATGCCTTGTGGTTTTAGGATCGATAGACTCCTGAGTATTGTCATAATCTAGTTGCATGTTGGGATATTGATTCTATAAATGCCACATAGGTTGATGAGGAGGAGGCACATTAGGGATTTCTTGGGTCTCCATTAGATGATATAGCCCCTCATAGTGGCAATGACTCAGACTCAAACTCTGATTTTGATGTAGTGTTACAAGATGATTAGGGACAGCGACATATTTTCTATGTTTTTGTCATTTTGTGGTTGAAACTTGTAGCCTTAAGGCATTTTGTTGTAATTTTTATATAATATATATGCTCACTGATAATAAAAGCAATTAAATTTTGTTAATTCGTTTGTTGACTCTCACGTGAAATCTCAATTCAAGTCTAATTCTATGTATAAAGGTTCTATAGTGTATATGATGAATGCCTTATCAATGTTATCATATGAATATTTGAAATTTCCTTATATTTGAATTTTTTCCCTAATTTTTTAATAGTCATCCATTGCCGTCCCCTAAGAAATGGCCTCCCAAAAAATCTATCTCGAAAATGTGTCCCCCTATCATCTACCGTCCATGTCTCGAAAACTTGGTATAACATAAGTTTTATTAATTTTTCACTATCAAAAGGTATGTGCTATTGTTTTGTATAGCTTACATCTAATACAAGTAGTGTCTCTAATACTTGACTACTAATCCTTGTCGAAAAAGCAACCAATTCATACTTCTATTTGAAAGTTCTAGTATACTAGATACTCTAGCACTCAAGGAACCAATGTTCTTCATGATTTGGGGATATTTATTTGACCAAGAAGAAATACAGAAAAGCAATTGTGTTCTGTATATGTGAAATCTATCCAAGCATTTTTAAATATCTTATAAGTAGATGTATCCATCAAATAAGACATTTTTGGATAGCATGAAATGGGACAAATCATGATTAAGTGTCACTTCCTATCTTGTTGGCATTCCAACATTTCTCCTAGATGTGGCTCCTTTCTATACCACTTAAGGTAACATAGGAAACTAAGGTACCAAAAACATGGAATGTGCAAGAAACATGACGACACAAGACTTGGGCTCAGAAGGCTTTGCAAGAAAAAGTTATATCAGTAGCTGGATGAAATTAAAAAAATACAGTTTCTTGAACTATAAAGTTCTAATAAGTGCTTATATTTGATTACAAGCTTACTATGTGAACAACCAAAGTTGTTCGTGTTCCTCACATCATGCTCACACTACATTGATGGCTCTACAAAATCTGCGTCCTCTATTTGAAAAAGATGGTGTACAAGCTCTATAAGATCCCTAACTAAATCTGCCCTGAATTTTCTGATTTTTAATTGTTTGACATTTTATCAAACACTTTGCATGAAGTCTGGTTTTGTGTTTCTGAATATGTTTATTTTGTAACAGAAGATGTATATGATAAAATAATGCTAATATCTCATGTACAATTGAAAGAAAATGATGAAACAATACATCAAACAATTGACAAACACAAGAGTAATTCAGACCTGCCTTTATTTTAATCAATCCCAATGAAAACATACATCAACAGGAGCTGTTACAAAGTGCCCAGAATTCTGATTTCTTATATCAGCAATATACAAATGCATACATACCAATTATTCTCGCTCCAAACATGTAGATGATAATGTATATCAGTCATATATCATAGAAAATGCATCCTAGAGAGGGCAATCTGCATCATAATGACATTTTAACCTCTCCTAGGGCGGTGAATTCTTCCCAAATGGCAGCGACTTCCCTAAAAACCTTCCACACTACCTCTAATATGGATCGACTTGCTATAAGGAATGGCGGCGACTCACAATGAATGGGTGGCAACTCACAAAATGGATTAAAAAATACCCTAAAATGCAAATCGCATATGCTCCATGTAGGCGTCCACCTTTGGCATCAATCTCTTAACAAAAATCAGTCCAAACCCTCTATTTGCAGCACTGGAATAAACCCTCCAAGTCTGATATAAAATCTGAATATAAAATCTCAATCACCAAAATTGTATTTGGCCACAAATCTCACAATTTTTATTAAAATAATATTTAGTTATTTAATGGTCAATATAGTTTCCTATTAGATAGTTTCTAATTCTGTTTTTAGCTTAGAATGTTTCTATTTGTTTTTCTTTATTAGCTGTAGTTTCCTTTGTGAAACTCCTATACTCTTTATAGAAACATCTTGAAATTCCTTTAAATAGAGCTTTGCTCTATCTTGTAAATATATCATTGAATAATATCATTCTGAAATTTTACATGGTATCAGAGCCAGAAGACGGGAGAACCTGTTCTTTTGAAAAAAAATTCCCGTGCTCTGTCCGTACTTTGTACAGGTCGTACGACATACGGATCTGTTATTTTTTTCGATTTTCGGCGTTCTGAGGACGTGTTTTTTGGTTCTATGAGAGTTTTTTGATCTTCTGTAGGCGCGAAATCTCTGGTCGTGGATCCTTCAAGGGATGTGATTTTCCTTCCATAATCGCGCGACTTTCCTTTAGTGGTCAGGGTTTTCTCTGTGGGAGCTCTTCTCCTTGATTGCAGTTTGTTTGAAAGCCCATGGTTGCCATTTAAGGTTCTGTGGTGGTTTTCGTTTTCATCGCTAATCTTTTTCGACGGTTCCCTGTTGCAAACCGCGGTTTTCATAATCGCATTTTTTTGCAAGAGCTTTGGTGGTCGCCATCGGCTTTAATACCTCTGTTCGTGGGTCCTTGTTTCCGCAGGGGATTGATACCTCTGCTACTCGTGATTCCAATAATCCTTTGTGAGTGCAAAAGACACCCTCTGCTTGATCGCGATGTATGGGTCGTTTTTAATCGTGATTTTTTTAAGGCACTCTGTAGTCTGCAGTTCGTGGGGTTTTGCCTTTTTTTGAGGTCACAGTTTTATTTGCTCATGATTTCCTTTGTTTTAGCACCTTTTGAATTGCATTTTTCAGACTTTCCATCTGTGTTTTGTGTTTTTAACTGTCGTCTTTATACACGATTTATGGAGGTTTCGGCTTCTAGTGTTTTTTAAACATTCTCTAGAAATCCTGTGTTTTGGGTCGCGAGCTTTCTACGTGTTCCTTTTGGGTCGCGATTTCATGTGTGGAAGACGTTCTTGTCTCCTGATCGTGACTTTAGTGTGGATGTTGTTTCATTTCCTTGGCCAATGCCTTAACTACTCGAATGTGTTCTGCTGAGAACCAGCGCCCATATTTTTGGGTAGTCTGTTTGTTTTGGTGGGTGATCTTCTGTTTGAAAGCTTCGGCTTTGTGTGTCATAATTCTCGGTGGAGTTATTTTCTAAAAATCTTTTGGAACGCAATTTTCATTTGTCTGTGGTTGTTAGCGCCTAAAGCACTTTATAGTCTTTAGCCACAGCCTATGGTCACGTGGTGACTAGGTTCAAGTCTTCAACCCTCGAAAGTGTTTAGTTTGCTTGGGTCTAGGCACTCAGTTTTAGCACTCAAGAAGTGGTCCTATCAATGACCAAGTGCTAGCACAAATTTAAGGATTTCTGTACTCTCGGGATCTGTGCCTCGAAATCCATGTTCAGGATTTTTGAGCTTGTGTATTTCATGCTTTTAGAATTTGTGCCTTGTAACTCATGCTAGGGCTCTGTTATCTATCTGTGCCGTCAATCTGCCTTAGTTTTTGTGCCATCAACTTGTAATCCGTTTTTTTCGTGCCTCGAAAAATGTGAAAGATGGCATCCTGGTCTAACATCATGTTGGAAGGCAGTTAGAAGTTCAACGGCAGCAACTACAATACCTGGAAGTAGCGTATGTTAACCATATTCGAGTATCAATGCCTTGACCAGCTAATTCTGGGCAAAACTACATGCCCTCCAGTGGCGGGTAAAGATCGGGATAAGTTCGATGAGCAGAATCAAGAAGCAGTCATGCTCATTAAATTATCGGTCACCAATGATCAGCTGCCTCAGGTTCCGTCTGGGAAAACAACGAAAGAAATCTAGGATTCGTTGAAGGATCTTCATGAAATGTCCGACAAAAGCCGAGCGTTATTTTTGAAGAACATGCTTTTCTCGATCATGATGGATGAAAAGATGTCTCTGCATGAGCATCTTACCAAAATCAAGGACATCCATGATCAATTGGAGGCGATTGGTGGGAAGATGGATGAGGAAGATATGGTAGTCATCACTTTGAAAAGTCTACCACACTCTTATGAGTACTTTATTGAGACACTCAACATTACCTCAACTAATGTTGACTTAAAGTTTCCAGAGCTGTGCAACAAACTTCTGCAGCAGGATCGATGGAGACAGCAGTTCGGTAGCAGTGCTAGTTCCTCCTCTACAGAGAAGGCATTTACTACCAAGTCCTTTCTGCAGAATAAGGGCACCACTCATCCCTCTCAGCCATCCAGTCAGGGTCAATCATAGGGCCATATGAAAAAGGATTGCTGGGAGAGTCCACACCATTAGCCCATGTTGAAGAGCACACTAAGCAGAAGGAATTTGCTTTCTACACCTTTATGGCCAAGACTCCAGCAGATCATGTCAACTCTTCTGCCTGGTATTTTGATTCAGGTGCTCGTGGACCAGACTGCCCCAAATAAATTTGTCAGATTTAGGGGGCAACTTGGTGTAGTTAGATTGACCATTACGGGGGTTGGCAAATAAATTCCTCCAACACCGATCTACAGAAATATATCCTCTGGAAGCTCAATCAAATCCTCTGAATCATCTATGAAGCACAAATGTGAATCCAAGAATGAATCCACCTCAAGATGGAATTGGGTTTTCGTCC
This sequence comes from Cunninghamia lanceolata, assembly GCA_027924645.1. NCBI lineage: Eukaryota > Viridiplantae > Streptophyta > Pinopsida > Cupressales > Cupressaceae > Cunninghamia > Cunninghamia lanceolata. The sequence continues at coordinate 3,782,425 of BSBN01000941.1, forward strand.
AATCCACCAATAATTCCAAGGGTCTTCGTCCGAGGAATATGTTGAACTTGTAGTTGCAACTCACAAGGAAAACCTTAAATGAAAATAACAAGCCAAGGATGATGAAATGATTTGCCTTCACCTCTTTTTAAAGCCACAAGTGAACTTTCTAGAAGTAACTTCTAGAAGACTCACTTTTATTATTTTATTTTATATTTTTCCTTTTTTCAAAAGTGACTTATTTTTATAATTTCATAATATAATATTATAAAGTCATTTTTATAATAAAAATAGGTCCAGCTAATTAATTAAATATAAATAACCCAAAATGACTTAGTATTATTTATTATTTAATTAATCAAATTATTCCCTTATAACTCCTGACTTACCCTATGGAAATAAAATAGGCTAGTCGACTCTGCAGAATGATCACTCGGAAAAGGGGGCTTTACAAGCTCTCCCAGCCAACAGCATTCAACATTTGAAAAATGACCAATCATTGCCATTAAAGCAAGTGACAATTTGCTGTCAATTGTGTTGCGCTACCTCAGCTAACTGGTGCCTTTGTCTTTTCATAGTAAGAATTTCCTCAATGGCTATGCCTCCACTTTGGAGGTTGATGTAATTTTGTTTTAGCAGATCAAGAAATTCATACCGAGAGGTAAGGTACTCCTCCAGAATGAGCTTATTATCTTTTTGCTGCTAAATATAAAAGACCAAAATAGAGACACGTTTTTTCAGGGTGTTGTTTATAGCCTGCTTAGCATCCATGGTAGCTAGTAACCCATGCAAACAACTATTAATATTAGCTAGAGCAATATGTAGAGAAGATCATTTGTTTTGGAGAGATTTACTGCTAGCTATAGAGGAGGGCAATGGTTTTATAGGGCGATTAGAGCTGGTTGCTAGATCTACTACAATTTCATTGATCAAGGGTTGGAAAGAGTAGTTTCACTCAATACAACAGCTGGTAGGCAAGACAGACTAGTCATTGGTAAAACAAAAGGCCTTGTTTTGTTGGGTGAAAACAAAGAGTAAAAGTGAGTGTGGGTCTCCTTAACCAAATCAGCAACACATGAAATACATGTAGGCATAGTTGAGACCCACAAGAGGAACAATGCATGCATATTTTACTAACCTGCTGTTGATGTTGTTGGGTACCATCACTTTCTAGGTTGAAAGAACTGTAGTTAGTCACAATAGATTCAATAGTACATTGTGTTATGATCTTAATATTATATTGTAAATCCCTAACTGGATCTGCCTTAGAATTCTGATTTATTTTTCTGCTCAAACCCTAATTTCTGAATTCTGATTTTTATTTCTGATATATAAACAAATATAGCAGCGAACATACAAGTGCCAATAATGCCAAATATACATGCCAAATAATGCCTCTAAATGATGATCACATCAAACATGAATTCCACCATGAAATACACATGATATAGCCATCCAAATGCAACACAAAAGTCTGATTTTCTGAGTATAAAGCTGCTGCTACAAATCATAAAATGATGACTGGAAATTACATCAAATCATGGGCTCAAACATGATCAAACATGGCCTGAAATGCTGCTGTCCAAATCAGACCTAAAACATAGGTTTGTACATACCAAATGATGAAGAATGATGCACAACAAACCCTCCAAAATGGCGGCACTTGCAAGGATGATGGCGGCTGCTAAGGTTAGGGTTCCAAAACCCTCCAAATGATGAAATCACCTCACACAAGCCAAATCGCCCTCCTCCAAAGGTGGCGCTTCAAATTAGCGTAAAACCCTAATGCAATGACAACACAAAATACCACCAAAGATGCTGCTCCAATGCTGAACTAAAAATCTAAATATGCAATCAAGCTCCAAGTCTCCAATGAAGTACAAATTGAACTCTATGATGAATCCACCTCAAGATGAGCTAGGTTTTCGTCCAACTCACCGATATTCACAAGGGTTTTTGTCCTTGGAATAATGCTCAACAAATGTTGCAGCCAAATGAGAAAACTCAATGAAGAAATGATAATGAATGGATGATGAAATGAGTCCAAAGTTCCTTTATTTATAGCCATCTTTTCCTCTTCCAAATAGGGTCGACCCTATTCTTGGCCAACCTCATGCTAGGCACCAAAAATTAAATCATTTTATTTTATTTAATTTTTCCCAACTTGGGCGAACCCTTTTTGGCACATGTTATTCCATTTTTTGACCTCTTCCTAGGTCGTCCACCTCAAAGGAAAATTATTTTGATTTATTTTATTTTTTCCCAAGGCTCACAAAAATATCCAAAGTTATTTCTCATCATCAATTAGCTCGACAAAATTAGTTAAATATATTATTTAACTAATCAGAATATTCCCTTGCTTCTTCGACCTAGCCCACGGGAATAAAATAGGCTAGCTGACTCCAATGGATGGTCACTTGGAAAAAGGGGACATTATAGTGCTCACTTGCTTGCCCTCAAGCAATTGCAAACCTGGATGCTACAAAATCTGTTCTCCTTCCTAAGTAGCATCCTCAATAGGCAAGTCCTTCCATCTCACCAAATACTCCTTGATCACCCTACTCCTCAATCTGCGCTCCTTGACATCCAGAATAGCATTAGGAATAAGAACCAATTTCCCCTCCTCATCCAATGGTGGAAGCTCTAGAGAAGTAATATGCTGCCCAATTACCCTTTTGAGGCAAGATACATGAAACACATTATGAATTTGGCTACCCTCGGGCAACTCCAACTCATATGCAACCTCTCCAACTCTCCTCACAATCTTGTAGGGGCCATAGAACCGAGGTTTTAGTTTCTCTATGCCACTCCTCTTCAGTGTAGATTGTCTATACAACTGAAGGCGCAAGAAAACTAAGTCACCAACCTCAAAAGTCCTCTCCACCTTGTGCCTATCTGCATACATCTTCTGCTGATTTTGAGCATGGTGAAGATTATCCTTAAGTGCCTTAAGGATATCCTGACTATCCTGCATCATCTCTCTAGCTCTAGGAACTTTGTTGTCATCAAATGCTAAGTCTACAAAAGACATAGCATCATAGCCATACAAGGCTCTGAAAGGAGTCATGCCAATCGACATGTGATAGGCGGTATTATAGCAATGCTCTCCCATATACAACCACCTGATCCAAGCCTTCTGCTACCTCGCAATGTAATTGTGTAGATATCCTTCCACTCGTTTGTTCACAATCTTTGTATGCCCATCTGTTTGAGGGTGGTAGCTAGTGCTTGGGATCAACTCTGTACTAGCTAATCTGAATAGCTCCTGCCAAAATACACTGAGAAATCTGCTATCTTGATTGCTGACAATGGTCTTAGGAGGTCCATGGAGTCTAAACACCTCTTTGAAGAACAACTCTGCAACTTGAGGTGCCTTATACTCAGATGAAATAGCAAAGAAATGTGCATACTTAGTCAATCTATCAATAACCACAAAGATGCAATCTCTGCCTTGGACCTTCGGAAGACTTGTAATGAAATCCATAGATATACTTCCCCACTTCTATTCTGGAATAGGCAAAGGCTGAAGCAAACCTATTGGGAAAGTATGCTCTGACTTCTTCTGCTGACAAGTCATACACTCGTGAACATATCGCAAGACATCATCATTGAGACCCTTACATGAGAATCTCTCACCTGCCTGTAGGTTTTGAAAAACCCCGGATGTCCTGCTAATGGAGTATCATGAACAACCCTCAAAATCTTATCCTTCATCTTGGACTCAAGTACCAAATAGATTCCATCCTTATGTAATATCCCCAATGGGATCTGCCCTAAAATTCTGATTTTTAGGTTTTGATTGCAGCCATTTCATAATTGAGGAGTACCTTCTTTAACCCCCTCGCCTCTTTGGCTGTCGCTTCTCCAAAGAGCAGGGTGTCATCAACAAATTGCAGGTGAGTCAGATTGGGAGCCCCACTAGAAGCCTGAAGACCCCTGATCTGACCTTCCCTAGCCACTTTTTTCAGGGCATAGCTTAGCGCTTCTGAAACAATGAGAAAAAGAAACCGGGAAAGTGGGTCTCCTTGTCTCAGGCCCCTTCTTGCTTGGAAGAAACCCGAGGCCACCCCATTGATTAGGACAACAAACGAAGCAGAGGAGATGCAACTATAAACCCATCTGCACCAGTCGTTACAGAAGCCATTCTCTCCATAACCTTGATTAGAAATTCCCAGGACACCCTATCGTAAGCCTTATTCATGTCGAGCTTAAGGATCATTCCTTCTTTCTTCCTATCTTTGATTGAATGGATGGTTTCATGGGCTAACAAGATGCCATCCAGAATCTGCCTACCCTTCAAGAACCCACTTTGTTCATCAGAGATCACTCCTTCCAAGTAGTTCTTCAACTTGGTAGCCATGGCTTTTGTGACAATCTTGTAAATGCCATTGCATAGTGCTATAGGTCTATATTCATCAAAGAACTTCGGATTCCTATTCTTAGGGACTAGAGCCAAATAAGTTGTATTCCAAGATCTCATCATAGTCTTTTTGATCATGCATTCCTCAGCTGTGTTCCAGACATCATCACCAACTACCTCCCAGAACATCTAAAAAAAAACCTATTTGAAATCCATCTGGACCCGGAGCCTTCATTGCCCCTAGAGAGGAAGTAGCTTTCTTGATTTCCTCTTTTGAAAAGGGAGCCATCAAACTTTTATTTTTCCCTTCATCCATCAGGAAAGGGACATTACTCAAAATATCTTCCTGAGCAGACTCATGCTTAATCCCCTCCTCTCCAAGTAGTTCCATATAAAACCTCCTTCCCTTATCTCTGATGGCCTCCATGTCTTCCAAGATAGTCCCATTGGGAACTTGAAGCTTAAGAATTTTGTTGTGAGTTCTAACATTAGTTGAGATATGAAAGAACTTCGAGTTTTTATCCCCAACCTTCAGCCAGTTCACCCTAGACTTTTGTAGCCAGAAGATTTCCTCCATCCTAAGGATGCAATTTAGCTCTTCTAATTTGTCTCTTTCCTTCTCCCTGAACTCTTGAGAGAAACCTTGCTTTGCTATCCCCTTTTCTATCTTAGAGATTTCCTCCTCTACCTTTGCTTTAGCTTCAAACAGATTTCCCATCACTTCCTTGTTCCATACCCTGGCCAATCTTTTAGTCTCTACCAATTTTTTAACAATCACAAATCTCTTGTTCCCTTTCACCTCCTGGCTCCACCACCCATCCAGCATCTCCTGAAAATTAGGGTGTTAATACCAAAAGGCCTCCATTTTGAAGGGGATCTCCTTCGGCTTCCGACAAATAGAGCATTGTAGGGTGATTGGCCAGTGATCAGACCCTCCAAATTCAATGACCTCTGAGAAGAATTGAATTGGAGAAAGCATCCAGTTAGAATTGACCAGGAACCTATCAAGTCTGCACAAAATGTTGTCACTTCCTATCCTTCTGTTAGACCAAGTGTACCATCCTGATTTGGGATTGATGTCCACCAAGGCCAGCTCCTCATATATTTCTGATTTCAAATAAACATGGACAGCGAACATATATGCAACCAAATGCTCAAATAATATAGCAATCATGAACCCTTATGATTATATCTTCAATCATGAACTCATCCAACCATACATGACATCAAAATGCAAACATATATATGGAACAAATCTGATTTCTGGATTATTCAGTCTGCTGCAACAAATCAGAACTTCTGAATATGCAATTACATCCAAATACATAGGCCAAACATGCCCAAATACGACTTAGAAATCTACCATTACAAATCAGACCTATCAATAGGTTTGTACATACCAAAATAGTATAGAATAATGCTCAAAAATCCTCTACAATAGTGGCGCTTGGGCTGCTTCTTGGAATTAGGGTTTAGAAACCCTCAACTATGAGAAATCGCCTCCAAAGGCCAAGTCGCCCTCCTCAAGGTGTGGCGCTCCAAATTAGGGCAAGCCCTAATGCAATGAAGATACAAAATGCCACGAAAATGATCCTCCAAATGTGGCGCACAAGTATAGGGTTAAACCCTAGGGCCAAATGAATGCAAATTCCACAATGAAATGTCCTCCAATGCTGATTCAAAATCTGAATATGAAATCCAAGCTCTCCTCCTTCACAAGTCGCCAATGAAGTGCAATTATGAACTCCGTATGAGTCCACCTCCAAAGTGTGATTGGGCTTTCGTCCAATCCACTTATCTTCCTTCGGGTTTTCGTCCTAGGAAGGTGCTAAACTAAAAGTTGCAGCCAAGAGAGATAAATCTCAAATGAAAGGAATATGAATGAATGATGATAATGCCTTCAAACAACTTATATAGGAAGCTGGCCGACCTCAGAGCTATTTCTTTTTATGTCTTCTCTCCTAGGCCGCCTCCTTTTGGCGCCCAAACACAAGGAAATAACCTTATTTATTTTTTATATTATTTTTTTCCATCTTTCCATCCTCCAAGGGTGAACCACTTAGGCATATGAAATAACATATTTTTGATCTCAAATGAAGTCGTCCTCCTCAAGAAAAAACCTTATAAATTATTCTTATTTCCTTCCAAGGCATTTTCCATATTTTCCTTTATTTTCCATTCTCCAATTGGGTCGCTCCATATTAGGGAAAATTATTTTATTGGTGATGACTTCATAAAAAATACCACAAAAATATGCTAAGTCATCTTCCATGCTCATTTTGTCCTATAAAATTGGCTAAGTATGAAAACTCGCCAATTAGGTCATTCCCTGAGCCCTCCGGCTTAGCCTACAGGAATAGAATAGGCTAGCCAACTCCACTAGGTGATCACTCCGAAAATGGGGACATGATAGGTACCTAAATAACTCATCCCTCTAGTGAATGGCAGCAAGCTTGTGTATAGGAGATTATTATTTGAATTCCTTTGTTATTTATTGTTCTCTCAACTTTTTTGAATGGTTTCCAGTTTTACGTTTTCCATTTTTCCTTAAGTAAAGATATTACCAAACTCTTTTTAATTCCAGTTTAAGATTTGAACATGTAGGAAGTCAATCTTCTTAGAAAATTTTTACATATCACGACCTTTCAGAATGGGGACTTTGGTCCACTATTCCTCTATTTTAGACTTAAATTTTGGGTCTATTAACTCATGACTCTTCGGTGAAGGGACAGATAGTTGTATATTTAAGAGTAAGACAATCAGCCAGTGATTAAAGAGTGTTGTTTTGAATTCTTCCTTGTCCCATTGTTGTGGTTTAATCCATTGGTTGGAGAGGGGAATCATAACTTCTCTGCTGTGTATTTGTTTACTTCAACCAATTTATCAATGTTTATAGACCCTCCCAGCATTAAAGATCTGTCATATTAGTGTTTGCAAGAAGCTTAATTAAGGTGGCCATTGTTTGTTTGCTGAATCTTTGTTTCCCCCTTTTTCATCCTGGATTTTGATAGTGTTGAAGTTGCTCATGTGGATGAGCAGGTGATAGGAATTAGATAGTGTACAATCTTTGAGCTCTTGAAGATATAAATTATTCTCATATTACGTTTTGGTGGAATATATACATTTGCAATGTATGAGAGGCGGTGACATACCATTATGGGTTCCACTAGATCACGAACTTTGTATCTATGCAGAAGTTTTATTGTTTTCTGCCTCAGGATCCTATGTATTTGACCTTTCTAATGCTTCTAGATCTGGTTGTTTCTTGAAGAAGCACCATTTTAATTTGATTGGGGCACCTATTTCCCTAACATTCCATGAGAGGATATGCATTATTGAAGGGATTCTGAATCAGATATCTCCATATCTCTGGGATCACTTATGTTGGTCTCAGGCATCTATATCTGCAAGTCTCTTGTTTGGTGTACCTTCTTTAAGGATTTCTTGTGGTCGTGGCTGTGATGAGGGATTTTTCCCCATAGGAAATTTTTGTTCCTAGAATCGCAAGATTATGAGAACTAGATCTAAATGTAGAATGGAAAGGCATGTTCCTTTCATCCTCGTTTGTCATTGCTGAACTTGTGGAGCCTTGAATAGCATTTCTTTTTCCATGGTATTTAGCTGGTTGGTCCCAATCAATTTTTTTGAAGATTCTAAATACTCATTGTGCCTTGCATAAGATCCAGATCCATAAAGGGATTTGCAGGATAGGTTTGATTTGATTTGATTGCTCTTAGAATTCCGCTGCTTTTTTTATGTATGCTCTATTTAACCTGTTTTCTGAGATTGTTGTTGACTATTTTGTTATTTTTCAGTTTGGGGTTGAGCAGTATCCTTTGGATTTGTTTCTTGATCATGACTTGGAGTGAGTTCTTTGGACTTTGGTATTTCTTACTGATCTTGGTGGAGGCAATCCCTTGCCATTTGTCCATGATGATGACATATTATGCATCTGAAAGGGATATTTTTATTGTCCAATTGTTGTTCCCATTTAATATGCCCCATTCCCAAGATCAACCAGTTGGGAAGGGGCTTATATAGACCAGTATTCACACAGATCTAGGCATAGTTTAGAGCCCCTAGATTCTTAGTGACTTAGGAAGAAGCAGTGTATTCTTCAATTTCTGTCCCTATTTTCTTCAAGGCTGCTTCCTACCAATATTCACTAGGTAGCAATGGGAGAAAGACCCACACAAGGCTCTGCTTGGTAGATCTTTAGTTGGGTTGAATGCAGAAGCCTAGTGTTTCATAAAGACGTTCTTTGATTGGTTGAGGAACCATGGTCTTCCTTGAAATATCTTGTCTTTCTCTTGTTTAAATCCAAGGACAACCGCTAAATAGCCCTCAAGCATTATCAAGTTTCCTACAATTCCCATCAGCTTCTAATTTTCTTGTATCCATACTTGAAGGCTATGTTACTAGTTTGTTCTAAAATCCCTCTGATCTGGGTTTGGTTTGTTCGTAGTCTGGGTCCATTGTAGGTGTGGATAGGGAACAACTATTGGGCCCCAGTTCCTATATCCATACTTGAAGGCTATGTTATGGTTCATCCTAAAAATCCCCCAGATTTGGGTCCAATTTTCTCCTACTCTTGGTTCATGGTCTGGTCCATTGTGGATGCAGACAAGGCATGGTTGTTTGGCCTCGGGTTCAGCTAGGTATGCCAAGGGTGAAACCGCAGGGAACCTAAGCCATTTATTTATTTTTAAATTTTCATGGTTATTGGTTACTACCATGCTTAGAGGTTATTGCCATTTTTTATTAGTATCATGCTTTTTCTAACAACCCAACCTTAACCTTGCTGTTGTATCTAGAGTTGAAGAGGATCTCATTTGTATTATGGCCAGTGGCACTACTAAAAATGTGCAAGTGTTGATCATATATATCCTTGTGACGGGATTGTAACAGATATGATTGGGAATGGCAATTGTTGGTTGGAAGAGACATTTGAGGGAGAGAGCTGAGTAGGTTGTATTGGGTCAAATGGTCAGATAAAAGCCTTGTGAACCGAGATGAATGTTGACTCTTACTAGTAGAAATCAAGAATGCTTTTGGATGCAACTATGTGAGTTTTTTACATCAACTTTTCCTACTGGTACTAGCACATTTCAGATGTGACTGCTTTTTTGTTTTTGCTTTTTCCTCGCATTCTAGTTTTTGTTTTTGTCACCACTCTTAATTATAAATACATCTTGTTAATAGTATAATTTAACTACGCTTTATGTTAACTTTGGCTTATTCACTTTCTATATTAGTGTCATACATAATACTTTTAGGGTTAATATAGTTAAACACTTATAATTATTTATGTTGTAACATAATCAGAAATGGGATTAATTATTTAATACAATTCATGACCTTAATTGCTTTAATATCCAAGGTAGTGCAAACTAGTAGGAACTAAAATAAATCATGGGGTTTAGTATTGAACAATGAATATCCATCATAACATTCGAGTTCTGTTTATTAGATGCATGTTATGTGGTTATCTGAGCTTAATTCATGTTTTTAAGTTAAATTATGTACATATGTTTCTGATTTTTATATGTTTTTGTATGAACGAATCCAAAACAAACCCAAGCCCATCTTTTTTTGTGGGCCATATCTGCATACCTAAACTCCCATACTTGAACCTGAACCCAAATCTAAACCCAAACCAGTAACTTAGCCTGAAGAGTTTTGGGACCTAGGAAGGCATGCATAAACCTGCAAATCAGAGCATGTTCTTCAAGTAGCCAAAATCTTTGTTCCATTTCGTTCAGAGAAAAAGATATTTTAGGCAGTTTCTCCCTTCTAAGGTAGCAGCGAATTCTTTTTGGTTGGAAAATTTGGCCTATTAATGGTTTTCTTTGCATGGTACTGCATAAAACCCTTGAGTTCATATTGGCTGGTGCATGAGGATTCAAGCACCATGGCTTCCTAAATGAATCATGACTCTTAATTTACTAGGTTATAGAGGAGGCCATGGCCTCCTCCAACCCAAGGGCTATTTTTGTTCAGCAAAAAAGATGGGGTGACGCTGGTAAACAAAGTGGAGGGAGGGCTATAACTAGATAATGTTGTGGAAGAGCTGGTTTGTTCATGAGTTATGATCTATTTCTTTTTATATCATCTTGCATGCAGAAGGAGAGTTGAGAAGGATGTAGTATTACACCATATTCTCCATTTTGAATGTGTTTATGTTTTTGTTTCATATTGTGGTTGTGTATTCTGATCACCGAGTTGTTGATGGTTGTTCATTTGAGCCTCGACAATGATGGCATTACCTAGGTAATTGTTGATGGTTGATAGTTGGAAATATTAGAAGTGGTAATAAGCAGAATTCTAATTGTTTTATGGGTTGTATGGTCTCCATTAGTATTCCTTATCTACTTAATGGGCTCACTCGCGTGCAAATTTCACCTTAGGTATAGAACTTAAGTATTACATCAAGGGCAAACAATTTGTTTGGTACCTTGGAGCAATTTAAACCAAGTGTAATAGGACTTTGCCAAAACTTGGGGACTTGTAGTGAGTAAACTTGACTCATCGATCAAACAAGCTAGAAGATTTTGGGTCAACCTTGCTTGATATTGTCAGACTTAATATTCCAAACAAGTATAAATGTGACACCCATACCATGTAACTGTAATATCTTTGATGTTTGTGAAGTGGGTTTACTATGGGATTGGAAATTCCCAATTGTTTTCTAATGCTTTGAATAAATTTAAATTACAATTTTTAATTTGTCAAGTGAAGAGTTCACTCATACACTTTTACTTGTTGAGTCAATTCCAAGACCTTGTCTGATGACTCTTAAACCAATGTTGTCTTTGCTAAATGTGGTCAATGTTCTTGAAAAGGAAAAATATATAGATTATTTTTATGGTTAATCTAGGTCAATTACATAAATGTAACAATTAAGCATAAATCAATTTAGATTAATTTGTAGTTGTTGGAGCGGAATAGATTGGATCAAATAATAATAAATATCAGACAATTATAATCATGCCATAAATAGTAAATAATGAAGAGAGATTACTTAGCTCTATGACTAAGGATTGTGTTTTGATTGATGGATGGTGAAATTTATGCACCTTAGAATTTGTACATGTCCTAGACAGTTGTGCATGTGGATCAGAATTAGATTATTCCCTTTTGCTCTATGTTGGGTCGCCTTTGTGGTTCGAGATCTAGTTTGCACTTGTAAACTTGATTTGCACCTATAAACTTGATCTTTGATGATTTCTAGATTCTACCATGTAGATTCTCAAGAAATATACTACTAGGTAATGATATCCTCTTTGACATTCAAGGTTTTCTAGCAAGCTGATGGTAGATAAAATTACCTTGATAGACAACATGCTTGAAACATGCACATAAACTCTAGAATGATCATTGAATGGCTTTTCTTGAATGTCCTTGTACTAAGAGATGAATTATTCTTTGGATGGTGGGCAGTTTGATGGATATTCCCTCTTGATTACAATGAATGCAATAAATGTTTTTTTATACATAAACATAACACTAAATTGCAAATATTTGTGCAAAGTCAACCTAGGACCAAAGTGTAATATGGGGCCATTTCACTAAATGTTTGATTTTGATTTTGCAATTAAAGGATCAAGGTTGTGGCTATGAGGATGATCTTGCATCCGCAAACATTACCTGGGCAAGACAGCTAGGTTGGATCTATGTCTAGTAGGATTGGATTATGGATAAGGATTGGATTAATGATTAGAGTCAAACATATAAGCCAATTAGACTAGGATTGCATACACATAAGCATAGGGATAAGTGATAATCATAGGGTTAGGTGCAAGAAAGGCTAGGTATGCAGGCTCAACTATGCACAAAGTTGCACCATTTGTATCTATATAAATGCATCAAGATTGTTGGTTTTTCTTCTGAATCAGCATTAGGGTTTGCCACTTCTAATGCACAGGCAGATTCAGCCAACTAATACAGGAGGTTGCGGGAGCTCCTCCCCTTCACTTCTGGTTTTGCCGCACCAAGGGGGGTATCCCTATAACTCAAGATGTAACCTTGACTAGCTCAAAGATAGAAAGATCTAACTTGACAACAACAGGCAGAATACTCTCATGTATGGACCAAGATCTGCATGATAGATCACAAGGTGGGCAATGTTCTTGGAGACATATGTGTCTGGTTGGGGATGAGAGCATGCAGAGGTTTCCTGCTCCTAATCCTACAACTAACAGATGGAAGGATGAAATGGTTTGAAATGATGTTTGGAGTTATGGAACCTTCCTAGACCCATTGAACAGACAGATTCCCAAACCAGTGCCTTATCTGGGCAGCAGAGTCATATCTAAGAATGTAAATGTCTCCCCATGACAACACAAATTCATATCCAGAGGACCTGAGAAGAATGCTACTACCTAACAGCAACATGTCCAAGAAAGAGTATTACTAATGATCATACTTAACAGATCCTATGATGCAATCTATTTCCCTTTGTATCTGATCAAAAGCCTATTTAACCACTCCTTGAGTAGATGCAATAAATCGAACACACAGTATGCATATACTGAAAAACTTGGAAGCCCTTGACAACCTTGTTTGAAAGGAAAACAAATGACATACAGGAGACAACCAGAAACAATACACACACAGGTGTTTTTCATTTAAAATCAATCTGCATAGAAGGTCATCACAGAGAAAATCATCATTTACAAGCCAAGATAGATTAGTACACTAGACTAAGGACCGAATCTGTAGCAAAAAATGCCTTTCAAAATGTGAACACCTTATGTTCAGAGTCAGAGCAGAAAGCCCAAAAAAGGTCCAAAAAACTCCCCTAAGTAACACAGCCAAAACCCTTATATACAAAACTATGCCCTTAGCTAAAAATAAATTGCAAAGCCAAATACAGAGTATTTTGAGAAAATCGCCTCCAAGATTGAATGCAGTCAGGGGACAAAACATGGGGAAACCAAGAAAGGACAAGGGGCAGATGAGCTCGAGCCCTGTGCCACCACCAGAAAACTCATCATCGCAAAACTGGTACACTACGGTTCAATTCCTTGCCCATAACTCAGCACATCGCCATTAAAGACCCCAACCACCCGCATCTATGCAAGGAGACCGTCGCAACACTCAAAAAGAAAAAATTCCCGCTCAAAACATGCCCTGAAGACAGAGGAAACTCACACCCAGCTTTAAAACATGGCCGTTGATCCCCCCATCACTTGAAAATCGACGGCACAAAATCCACGTTAAAAAGTCACCAACCCATGAAAAATGTGCCACGTAGGCACCTTGAAAAAGCACATTCCCCTCTGTGCATCACGTCGTCGGCGTGACCAAAACCATCGGGAAGACCCTCCAAACCATGAGATTTAAAATCCCACATTGGTCCGACAGGGACCACTCCATCACTTTAAAAACGTGGCCGCGAGCTCAATAGGTGTTGAGCGTTTTGCCACGTTCGACACACAACCCTTCCATCCATAGCCCATCGCCATGACACGAGCCATCGGCCAACTCCCAAATTCTCCTGCCGACCTCACTAGTCTCTCCGACCGCACCTCCACAAGCCCCTGTTGGCCAGACATAGTCTATCGGCCAGCCCAAAAGCTTCCTTGGCCGATAGACCAACTCTCCCCGATGGCCACCAAAACACCCTCGTCGGCGAAACATAAACCATCGGCACAACAAGAAAGACGCTCGCTGACACAACCGATCACCCCGATACACACATCCTCTGTCGGCGAGACCCTCAACCATCGGCCAAGCAGAAACATCCTCTGCCGATGATACCATTCACACCGATGACCACTCCATGCTCCCCTGTCGGTGTGACCTACGCCGATGACTCCTCATCGGCGGACCCTCCAACGGCTAGCCCGATAGCCAAAGTCTTCCCGATGCTCACCTCCGCATCCCTCCATCGGCGAGACCTACGCCGATGACATCGCATCGGCCAAGCCTCCCACCGTCGGCACAACTCAAAACACTTAGGCCGACAATACAATTCTCGCCGATGAACATTTGAGATACCCCCATCGACACGACCAACACTGTTGGCAGAACCACAATATCCTTCGCCGATAGGCAAAAGTCTTGGCGATATACAGAGAACACACCATGCTATTGATGTGATCGCCAAGACACATGTAAACTTATGCCGATGGGCAGAAAATGATGACCCCCTTCCTCAAGAAAGATAATGTGGATGCTGCAAAACACTGAAGGGGTGCCAACACTTAGATACTTTTTGGATCTTTTGGGAAGGTGCCTACATGAAAAATTGCTAAATTAACTGACAGTCAATTCAGGCACCAACAAAGACATTGCCTCATATTAGGCACAACTAAATGGAAAATGCATTGAAGGATGCATTTTTCAGCATTACATTTTTCCCCTATGCTTTGAGGTGCATGTGAGTCTCTAAGTATAAACCATGCATCTCTAAGCATGCTCATTCTCAAACATGCATAAAGTAAATGCAACAAACTTGTGGTCCATAAAGGATGAAGATTCTCCTTCCATGTTCTTTTCTCTCACATATGTTCTCCATGAATTCTTGCAAGACAAGAGGTAAAAGATTTCATGAGTAGCTTCTAACTTGGAAGATAGATCAAATGCAAAAATGAGAATGCTAGTGATCATGTATGCCCCCCTTCAATTGATTGCTCCCATAGGGTGCAATTTATTGAAGGAAGATCTTATAAAATGTATCAATGATAAACATGAGCATAGAGTAATGAAAGAATGCATTGCGAGGTTATAATACACATAATCATGTCATAAATCAATGACAAATGATAAGCATATACAAGTACATGTAGTTATCCAAGCATTAAAATATAGCAATCATAACTAGAATAGTACATCATGGGAAGCATGACAATGGATTGGAAATAGAATCAAAATAGGATCATTGTCCCCAACATGGAAAAAATAATGTTGATGTAGCCCTAAATGGCCCAAAACCCCTGTGAAAGTACAATAAAAGGCCCAATGTGGCATCCCTGAGCACAAGAACACATATGGTAGGATCAATAGGATAAGTAAGATCAAGATAATGGTAACACAACCCTCTGTTGCTAAGAACACCCATGAAAGTACAATAGAAGGCCTAATGTTGCAGCCATGAGCATGAGCACACATAAGGTAGGATCAATGTGATAGATAGGATCAACAACATGAATCCTAACGAGATCATACGATCAAATATGATGGATGGCATGGAGCTTGACAGTGGGGCAAATCCCCAAATCTAGCAAATATGATCATAAGATAATGATATAAATCTAGATAATCAAGTGTCACAATAGAGCTCAAAGAGGTAATGTAGTGTCCCCATTTGGCGTTTAGCCAAGTTTGTGTCCAATAGCCTATTTCCTTGAGCTTCAGTAGGCTATTTGGCTTGGTTAGGGAGCTCTGTAAGTTGTGGAGAGCGCAGGTTCAGTTATTTGTGATGGTTTGCTTTGGCTTTGAGCTCAATAATGTCTCAGGATGGCTATGCAACTTTTGGAAGTTTGTTCGGCTTCCCAGATAGCTCTCTAAGATTCTTGGATGAGCTGTCTATTTATAGTAAGTCACCCGGATGACATCGTTTTTCATCCCAAACCTCCTGGAGCGCATTGGTATGATTTAATTTGTAGTTCACTTAAGTTTGGGATTTTCCGCAAAGTTGGGTGGATTAATGAGCTATTTAATTATTATTTTCACTTAAGTCTCCTAAGGGTGGAAATAGTTAAATAATACTTAGTGTTATAGCTCATTGGAAAGGGGAAATGATAATCTTTTATCTAGGCACATAAAAGTATGAGCTAAAGTGATGAAATATGGAAGTTTGTGGGGAAAAGTATATTTCACTATTTTATAATTCATTTTACTGTACAAATCCCTAGAAAGCGCCTATAAAAGGGAGATGAGAACTCATTTGATGGGGTAGGCTTGAAATTATATTGTTATGCTGTAGAAATGAACACGTGAGATCTTCATCCTTCTTGAGAACGAAAACTCGTAGCTTCACCGTCAGGAGTTGCACAGAGCAAATATGGATTTTGATGTTTTTGATAAGCTTTTGGATTGAGATTGATTGATTTTAGTTGTGTGGGTTTTGGTTGGAATTTTAGAGTTGATAGCTTTGTTTTCTTTGAAGTTTGAGTCTTGGGTTTGTTGCTAGCCATACTGTTGGGCTGTACATTCTTGGAGTGCATCAATTTGAATGTGGGAAATCTTTAAATGTCTATTTTGCTAGTAAATCCTAATCATCATTCCATGGTGCTTGAGACTTCAGACCTTTGAAGTTTGTGGATGCAGAGATATCTAGTGGGGCAGGCCATACAATTGTACCAGGTTGTACCTGGATGTGCAGTTGGGTTTTGTCTAAGTTTGATCTCCTCTGAAAGTTTACGTTCATGTCTTTATTCCCAGTGTTTGGTATTGGAGACTAATTTCTGAGCAAGTTTCATGGTGTTCGTTGCTGTTAAACTACCCTTGGGACTGGCCGTACTTTCCTTGCTGCCGTACCAGTCCTTCCTTGACGTGAACTGCTGATGTAAATCGCTTAACTCTCAGACTTGATATCACTTCCCTTGGAGGTGTCTATCATAGTGGAAGCTTGTGTTATTGTTTAGAGGAGGGTTATAGTAAAGTTTGGACTGCTGTATACAAATCTGTTGGCTTCCATTAATGCTGTTACAGACCTGCATCAGCCACCTGTAGCATCTCATATCAGTCCCAGCACTCATTTCCAGCCTTTCATTATGGGGTATATCTATGGTTACACTTTATTATACTTATATGTTTGAAAACATCTCTAAATTCAGTAGTTCCATGGTCATTTGTTACAGCAGTAGTATGTTATATCAGATGTTAGTACTCTAACTTTCAGGTGAACTCCATTGTAATTATCTAATGCAAACTTATAATGGCTTCCCACTGAACAAGTGGGTGTGCCGGTGTGATTAGTCTTGCTCGTTTTCTTGTATTGGCTTCCCATTGAATAAGTGGATGTGCCTCTAGCATTTCATGTACTTCATGGCTCAGCTTCCCGCTAAATAAGAGGATGCACCTGGTTTTATCTTTCCTTTTACTCCCACTGAATAAGTGGTTGCCCACTGCATAAGTGGATGTTTACATTTCATGCTCATTCCCACATTTGAGTGGATGCCCACTGAATAAGTGGAAGAATGCTACTTCAGTTTGTTTATGAATTTGAATGCTAACTCTAAAGCACTTGTATACTCTCACCTTGCCCACATCGGGATCTGGGTGATCAGAAGGGTGTGGAAGAACATTGCTCATAACATTCAGTGTTGTCATCCTGTGTTTAAAAAAAAATCAGGGCAGCATACTACAGTGGTATCAGAGTTGGTCTTCTTGCCAACCTATTGGATTGATAGCCTTAGGCAGAACGCATGTCAGAAAACTCCAGTTGCTTGATGAATTCTCTCTTGCCTGTCAAAATGGAAAAAACTGTCTCAGAAAAAGGTTGTGTCAAGAGTGAATTAGAGCAGATGTCCACTTTCAAAGCACTTCAAGGATTCTTTCAGATGTGACCAGCCTAGAAACTTGTAGAAGGAAGTAGCGAGAAGCTCGCTATTTGCATTAGGAAATGATTTGGAGATGTTGCACTTGTCTAAGAACACTCTTCTCAGCAAGTTGGGAGAAATTGAGAGCCGTTTGACCAAGATCAAACAATTAGATTGTGGAAAACTGAAGTGGGCTTTGAAGCCATCAATGATTGCTTTGGTTCAACCTAAGTTGATGAAACATCCTCATGAAGATGTGAGACTTGCGGTCACTCTTTGTCTATGTGAAATCACAAGAATCACAGCTCCGGAAGTTCCTTACAGGGAGTCCATAACGAAGGAAATATTTCAAAGGATTGTTGAAAGCTTCAATGGATTGGCTGATATAGGAAGTCCTTCCTTTGCTAAGAGGGCTGCCATACTTGAAATTGTTGCAAAATTTGGTTTTGGAAACATCATGCTTGGTATGGAGTGTGAGGAAGTAATTCTTCAAGTATTTCACCATTTCTTTGCTACCATTAGCAAGTCTCATGAAGACCAAGTTATAACAGCCATGCAAGCCATTATGGCTTTGATCATTAATGAGAGTGATGAGGTATCTTAGCCACTTTTGTCTATTATATTGGCTAATCTAAAGAAGAATGATCGAGAATCCTTATCAATTGAGCAAGTATTAGTTGAAATGATGCTGATTCAGTGTGAAGACAAACTAAGAACCTATTTGCCAAAAGGGAAAGAGGATGATTGCATGAAGATGAACCAAGTAGTTAGGAGTGAGTTGACATCAGAAATTTCTAATGTGTTTGATGGGGATGTCAAAGCATATACCTTGGAGCAAGATAGAGGAGTTTGTGAGAATCTTGTTGGCCGTGAAGACACAAAGGAGAGATGAAATTTTAGAGGATGTAACTGAAAATCCAATGACAATTGAAGAGGATGAATGTTGGAATTCTTCTATAGAAGTCAGTGAAGTGCTTAAAACTAAAAGAATGGACTTTGCAAGTCCTATATTTGATGAAGAGTTTGATGATTTTGAAGATGCCTTTTCTGTAGAAACAGAAATGAAAATGATTAATAAGATGTTAGAAGGCGATTCTTCATGCAAGCTTGTGATGTTTCCAGTAGAATGCCTTGTTGAAGACATGAAGAACAAAGTTGTTACAGCCGGAAAAGAAATTGAAGCTGCTGAAAACTGGGGGACAGCCCTTAATATTGAGCATTTTCATCATCCTGGGGAAGGTAATGCTGATTTCACATGGGAATTTCCCATGCCAATTGAAGGACCATTTGTCATTTCAGAGGGTTCAATTGTTAAGCATGATGAAGGGGAGCTTGTTGAAAGCTTTAAATCAGCCCAAAGTGTTGGTTCAACGATGGAGTTTGGTGATGCCACTTCTTTTGATCAAAGTGACCATGGGAAGTACAACTTTAAAGTGGCTGATTTCATGAGCCATGACTTTAAGGACAAAAAAAGCTTTGTTGTGTGCAACTGATTTGGTTTTAGAAGCTAGTGAATTACCTGATTTTAAGAATCAGTTGTTAGTCATAGAAGACAAGGTTGTGCAAGCTTTAACGCACTTGGACAACACACAAGTTCATAGAAGATCACATTTGGAAGGCACAAGTTGAGAGGAGACAAAAGGGCATGGAAGAAGGATCTTCTCTTGATGATTGGCATGTAGTCATAGGGGCTTTAGAAAAATTGAAATCAAATTACTTAAATCTGCTTTCTGATAGAGATCATGTCATTGAGTTTGTTGATCGTACCTGTGATGCATTGAAAGGAAGAGAGATTGAAGTTGATAAGCTTACATCTGAGCTTAAGTCAACTAGGGATTCTTTAGAGTGTACCCAAATGGTTCTCTTAGAAGTTGAAAATCAGCTTGATGTTGTACATCAATTAAAGAAGCAAGAAAATGTTGTAAGAGCAGACGAAATCAAGCTGGTGATTGAAGAGCTTGATTCGATCCAAGAGGATTTTGACTTAGGGCAACTTCCTAAGTATGCAAATTCAGATTAGGAGCAATATGAAGATTTATCTGAACATGGAGGTGAAAACAACTTCCAATCATTTGATAATCCTCTTTTTGATATGGAAGTTGAGTTAACTTTTGACAATCCACTCTTTATGTTGAATGATGAAAACCTATTTGATGTTAGCAACACGGAGGAGGATAGTAACAAGATATGGGATCCGAGTGAAGTGTACTTAGGGGATTTTATGTTGCTCAAAGACTTCATCAATTTGAAGTTACCATTAGTGGTTAACGTTTGGCATGAAGTCAAGGTATGCAATGTTTTAAGTTCAACTATGGCTTATTTTCATAATGGAGTTTGTCCTACATTGCATCACCTTTGTATGGTGTTCCAAATTCCAAGTTTAATTCTACCAAGTAGGAATTACCATCACAAGGTAGTGTTCCATATGCATGATGAGGCTACTTCTTGGATAAGTATGTATGGAAGATTTTATCCACAAGATTTTATGAAGGATAGTGATGATGAGGAGAATGTTTCATGGAGGATTTTGGAAGCAAATATATGTCATAAAGCTGCTGTTATAAATCTTATCAGCCATCATATGTCTCCTTTTGCATACTGAAAGATCCCTTACCAAATCTGCCCTGATTTTTCAATTTTGATCCCTTGGCAATTTATCAAACAGTTGTTGTGCAAACTAATGAATTCTGATTTCTTGACTGCTGTTCTGATTTTCTGAGTTTGTTATTTGATGTTTGTGTGGATATGAAATGGTTTTGATTGCAATATTCACATACCGAATGAAAAGAAATATAACCAACAAATAAACATTGCAATACCACACCAAAATAAGCTTTATTTCTCACTAAACATAAGTCTGATTACAAATTCAGAGGTCTGATTTCCACTAAATCAGACTATAACAGCAACCCAAAAACCTCAATAGGACGCAATAATAAACTATCCAAATGACAATCACATACCCGGGAGCTAATGCTTAATTTGTGGAACAATTAGTAGCTGAAATCCTAATTCCTAGCTAGGATTTGGCTGAGAATAACCCCCAAATCGAACGGCCAGCAGGTGAATGCACAAAAATGAGGCTATATGCTCATAAGAAGCCCGATCTGCAAATGTGTCTCGATAAACCAATGCTGCAACCTCTCTAACATGCAATAGTACCCTATAATGAAGTCCAATGACGCCCAAATGGAAACCCAAAGTAGATTTCCCTTTTTTGTGAACTGGGTTGTCGTCCAATCCACTGTCCTCCAAGGGGTTTCGTCCTCAGAAGAGCTGCAATCTGCTGAAACCCTATCCAAAGCTCCAAACCTGCACTTAGTTTTGTGAAAAATGAGAATAACATCCTCAAAAATGAGCCCAATACCTTGCTTTATAGCCTCCATAACCTTTTTTCCATAAAAAACAATAAAATATTCCCTCCAAGAGGCTAGTCCCACCTTGAGGGTCTTTTCTCATGAAAAGGGAAGTGCCACTTTTTAAAAACAACATTGTGCTACTAGGATGGGGGCACTTTTCACTATTTACCTTCTAATTCTCCATTACTATTCACTTTCCACTATTCATATTAAGGCAAACATTTAATGTTTTCAATTCAACTCCTGTATTCATCATCTGACACCAAACTGAAGGACTCGAAAGACTCCCAGCAAAGCTCCACTGTGCGTGGATAGGCCCCCTAACCACTCTGCTAACTTACGGGAACCCTGGTAATAGGCCAACCACTGCTCATCTATGTGATGTCTAGGAAGGGGACATTACACATACTTATGGATTGGAGAGAAATTTCAACCATGACTTTGATATATTCTGGTACTAGATGGCCCAAATCACTTACTATTCTTGGAGGATTTCAAATTTGTTGTTGCTGCCCCATTTTCAAATCACTGAAATCAGATTTTCAGAGGATCATTTCAGTTTGTTGCAGCCACATGATTGTTCTTATTGATGTTTTGGGCCCTTGGTGGAAGGTTGATAGTGTTAGCACTCATTCTGACCTGGAGCTGCATCATCATATTTTCCTGAGGAGGAGGTCATCATCATCATGTTCTCTGTCGACTTGTCTTTCATCAGGATCATCATGTTTCAATATCGGGTGATGTTTGGATATCATCCCGATCCTTCTGATGAGCTACAGTGTGCCCTGATTTGCTTGCGGGGGTGATTTTTCAAGTATCTGGGTCATCATCATCATGATCATATTTCCAGTTATCGCCGTGTTGCTTGCGAGGGACATCATTTTTTCTGGCTGCATGATCTTTCGCCGGGGTGATATTTTAACATCAGGTGATCTTTGTTAAGATCATCCTGATGATGTTGCTGTAAAGTTCTAAGTGCGACCCGATATTCATCGTGGTCATCATATTTTGAACGTCAGGATGATCTTAGTCAATATCATCCTGATGTTGTTGTATCACTTCATGTTCATTGTTTTGTCATCCTGATGATGCTGGTATCAAGGAGATATCCGCCTGTCGGCTTCATGCATTATCTAGTGGGAGGTGATCTTTTCAAATATCTGGCATATTCATCTATCACCCCGATCTTACAGTGGAGCTACAGTGCAGCATCATATTTGTGCATCAGGATGATATTTCCAAATATCCGGTTATCTTCCGAATATCATCCTGATGTCGATATGGTGGTGACGTCATCAAGGTCCGGGGGGGTCATATTTCTAACATTACTCATCTTATGAAGGTTCCCCAATGTTGCGAATGTGATGATGACGTCATCCGGATATGAGGAGGTGCGCAGTAGGCAGATATGCTGATGACCTCAGCAGGTATGACGATGACGTCATCAGGATGTTCATCGGCCAGACTTTTGGTATCGGCTAAGCAGGGGGATCTTCCTCCGATGGATCATGTTGTGCCGATGAAGGCGATTATCATGCAGGTGATATTGCGATTATGATGCTGACGTCAGGGTGATTTTTCAAGCAACAGGATATCATGCTGCTGGAGGATGATGATGATGAAAGTCTTATACTAGTGTCGTCAGGAGCAAAAGCACCGACATCATATATGCTCATGATCTAGTATATAAAGTGTTAAAGAGGTCACCGCGGGGTGCATGTGGGATAATTGATATCCTGCATATTTGAAATATGATGACGATGTATCTTGGCGGGAAGTGGTTGCGATCAACTGTTAGATGTTCTTCCCAAGGCCGCGGGTTGGTGCGCCATTAATGGCGATTGTTGCAGAGGTATGGGCGATGGCGTGGATGGATCTAGTACCCGATTGAAGATGTGGATCCCTAGGTGGCGGCGCAAGGCTCGAGTTTTCTTCCTGTCTCCTCTCCCACCTGCTGCATTGAATGTTTGAGCGCCAATCTGATGATACTGTGTATCTGGCGGGATTTTTGGTCAACCATGTGATTAATTGCTGTGGTACACTACCTGGCTCTTATAAGCAGGAAGTGTTACTCATTTTGAGGTTGTTGAAAGTTGAAGATTTTTGGCTCTGTAATTCAAAACAAGCTGATCTGGTTGCTCTGTACAGTTAAACCTGTGAGTCTATGTATCTCTTGTTGTGTGTTTTGGCATGAACCCACTGATTTCATGATTAATCTTATATGAGAAATGCTATCTTAGCATGTGTTTTGTTAATTCTGTCTCCAGTATTGCATGTATTCTTCTTCTGAATCTGGATATTTGGGTAATGTTTAGATTCTAGAGCATAGAATTCCTATGTTGAATGTCTGATCTTTTAACTTCTGCTCAAGGGGTAGATTAAACTGTTTTCAGGTTGAACATTGGGAAGGGTATACTGCAGTAGGGATGCCATAAGTAGAGATAACTTAACACTCTTTATTGGGAGATATCTGTAAGGCAGGTATCACATATATCCCCCTGAAATCCAGTTTTAGTTGTTCATGCTGACCATTCACAGGTGTATGTCTACTGACTCCAGGCCCTGGATAGGCACCAATCTTGCTTTGTGTTTGTGTTACAACCATGTCCAGCTTTGCATCCAAACTTAAAATCCAAATCAAAATCTAAAACAACCATTAGGACATTAGAATTAGTTTTAGGATCCTCAGTCCTCTGTCTACAACTGCAAATAGGCCCAAAGCTAGCCCCTTTGCTCTTATTTTTCAGTTTTGGTCTACTTACAGGAGGACTTATCTGCTTTCTGTCAGCATCCCAGCCTTGTATGCATATCCTCATGGATGTTGAGTAGGGAATACCCCCCTAGGTCTTGCAGAGCCTGAAGAAGAAGAGGAGATAAAATATAGAGTCTATCTCCTACACTGTTGGCCCCCTGGCCCAGAGATCCTGTTGATCAATGATGGCTACCTTGTAGGGAAATCTGGGAGTAAGCATCCAGTCTGGGAAAAAACCAACAGATAGAAGGTTTCAGCTGAAAAGAACAAGTGTTTTAGCTAACATTGCTTCTTTGGTTTCTGAAAACCAAGTGATTCATGGTTGTTCGATGTTTATTTCAGCTTGTGTACAAGCTGATTTGCGTTCTCCCTTGGAGGAATGTCTCAAATTTTGGGTTCCAACATTGATTTTAGGTGGGATAAATTGTGATGTTGACTTGTTGGAGGATGCTCACTCCATTACTCTCATGTTTGATGATGATATTGATGTTTGGGATCCAAAGAATTGTCTGATT
Source organism: Cunninghamia lanceolata (assembly GCA_027924645.1). Classification (NCBI taxonomy): domain Eukaryota; kingdom Viridiplantae; phylum Streptophyta; class Pinopsida; order Cupressales; family Cupressaceae; genus Cunninghamia; species Cunninghamia lanceolata. Next base: position 3,806,880 of record BSBN01000941.1, read on the forward strand.
GGTAGAATGCTTCAGAGTATAGTGCAAAGGGTCAGTTGTGCAGTTTCCAAGTATATCAGAGTGGCGCAACAGGATTGGGGTGGAGCATTCTTGAGATTGATTTGGGATCCAGGTATATTTTTGCTAATCATGCAGGTATCCCTATTGGTTGGTATGTATTGCTTGAGGACAAGCAATCTTGAGCAGAGAGGACTTGTAATGTCCCCATTTGGCGTTTAGCCAAGTTTGTGTCCAATAGCCTATTTCCTTGAGCTTCAGTAGGCTATTTGGCTTGGTTAGGGAGCTCCGTAAGTTGTGGAGAGCACAGGTTCAGTTATTTGTGATGGTTTTCTTTGGTTTTGAGCTCAGTAATGTCTCAGGGTGGCTATGCAACTTTTGGAAGTTTGTTCGGCTTCCCGAATAGCTCTCCAAGATTCTTGGAGGAGTCGTTTATTTATAATAAGTCACCCGGATGACATCATTTTTCATCCCAAACCCCCTAGAGTGCATTGGTATGATTTAATTTGCAGTTCGCTTAAGTTTGGGATTTTCCGCAAAGTTGGGTGGATTAATGAGTTATTTAATTATTATTTTCACTTAAGTCTCTTAAGGGTGGAAATAATTAAATAATACCTAAGTGTTATAGCTCATTGGAAAGGGGAAAAGATAATCTTTTATCTAGGCACATAAAAGTATGAGCTAAAGTGATGAAATATGGAAGTTTGTGGGGAAAAGTATATTTCTCTATTTTATAATTCATTTTATTGTGCAAATCCCTAGAAAGTGCCTATAAAAGGGAGATGAGATCTCATTTGATGGGGTAGGCTTGAAATTATATTGTTATGTTGTAGAAATGAACCTGTGAGATTTTCATCCTTTTTGAGAATGAAAACTCTCTTGAAGAAGTCTAGTTTCGGTGGTGAGATATCCACCCTAGCTGGAAGAGGTAGCTTCACCATCAGGAGTTGCACAGAGCAAATATGGATTTTGATGTTTTTGATAAGCTTTTGGATTGAGATTGATTGATTTCAGTTGTGTGGGTTTTGGTTGGAATTTTGGAGTTGATAGCTTTGTTTGAAGTTTGAGTCTTGGGCTTGTTGCTGGCCATACTACTGGGGGCCATACATTCTTGGAGTGCATCAATTTGAATGTGGGAAATATTTAAATGTCTATTTTTCTAGTAAATCCTAATCATCATTCCATAGCGCTTGAGACTTCAGACCTTTGAAGTTTGTGGATGCAGAGATATCTAGTGGGGCAGGTCGTACAACTGTACCGGGCCGTACCTGGACATGGAGTTGGGTTTTGTCTGAGTTTGATCTCCTCTAAAAGTTTATGTTCATGTCTTTATTCCCAGTGTTTGGTATTGGAGACTAATTTCTAAGCAAGTTTCATGGTGTTCACTGCTGTTAAACTATCCTTGGGACTGGCTATACTTTCCTTGCTGCCGTACCAGTCCTTCCTTGACGTGAACTGCTGATGTAAATTGCTGCACTCTCAGACTTGATATCACTTCCTTTGGAGGTGTCTATCATAGTGGAAGCTTGTGTTATTGTTTAGAGGAGGGTTATAGTAAAGTTCAAACAACATGCGGAAGCATGGTGGGCAGCACAACAACAGTCAAATGATCAGCACCGAGAAGTATTGAAGAAGGTGCGTGCTGAAATGACTCTCGACTTCCAAGTGGTAAATTCCAGCCTGTCCAATACAGGAATACATATTAAGCAAGTGAATCAGCAACTAGAAAAGGTTCAGAGGGAAGCCCAAATAGTCAATGATTCAACCCTGCTATTAGGAGATTCCATCACAAAGGAATCTAGTGCCATTCAGTCTGTGGTTAATTCAACCAGACCACAAGTATTTACTCCAAAGAAGTTAGAATTCCCTTTAGGGTCACCAGGGTATCTTAAAGCCCAATATGAAGGAAAAAGTCTTAAAGTCAATCCAGCTACCCCTGACAAGGAATACGACCCTTCTACTGGCAAGATTCACATGGCCAGAGGAAATAGTGACACTTTGGGATCCAGACCTGTAGACTCCCAGAAAAATATTCAGAGTTTCAAAGCTGACACACCCCCATTAATAAATTTTGATTCATTTCAAGATGTAGAAAATATGAAGAGCATCGACACCATTAAAGCTTGGGTAACCAACTATGTGTTGATAAATGCTGGTGTGTCCGAAGAAGAAGTGATAAAGCAAGCTCTGAACTCCCTCATAGGAATTGCGAGAAAAGTTTGGGATAGGCTTGACACCGCCTATCGAGATGATCTGATTGCCCATGGCATAGATCAGGTTTGTGCCCAACTCACCTGACTCTTTGTCGGAAAAACTGATGCCTTGGAAAGACTGGCATACAATAAGTTTATCAGAGGGAAATGTAAAGATCTAAGGTACTTCAAGGAATACTGTGAAGAGCAGTACACGAACTTTTATCAATCAAGAAAAGAACAAAATCAAGAATATATGTTTACAGTTTTTCTAAAAAGTTTTGGTCCAGTAATGGGTGAATACTATCATAAAAAAGTTCTTGAAAATCTAGTAAATGAGCATATAGATCTGAAAGAATTAACTTTTCCTCAACTGATCCAGTATCTAGTTGAGTTAAATGAGGATATATGCTATGAAAACAAAGTTAAAAAGGAGATGAAGAAAATCAAGCCTATTATATCTTCATCTGTGTGCTACTAGATTGTACCATCTAATCAGTTCCCTGAAAAGCACAAGTCAAAGAAAAAGTGCTATGATTGTGAAAAGCCATCTTTCAAGAGTAAGAAATATAAGAAAAAGAATTTTTCTAAATATCCTAAAAGAAAGGGATATTTCAGAAAAAGAGATAAAGGAGGAAAGGGTTCCAAATGGGAGCCTACGTGCTACATCTGCAAAGGCAAGCATTATGCCAATAAATGCCCAGAAAGAAATAAAGCAAAAAATAAAGGCAAGGTAAGATTGGCTATTGATGCAAGAGTTGATAATGAAGAAGAGTATGAGTACATTGATCGGTATCCTTCAGATTCTGACATCATACTCACCAGTGAATATGAGTCCTCCAATGAGGATGAAGAAGAAAAGCAACTTAACTGCATGAGAGAGTCAAAATCAGATGAATCCTCAAACTCAAAGGCTATTTATGAAATATCATTCTTCTGTAGAATGATGAAAAGAGGAGAAACCTTAGATGATGTTATTGAAGAAATTCTAAGGTTAGAAAAGATTCAGGCTAAAATGTTTGTCGGGCCAGAAACCTGGCAAAAGAATAAACAAACATTAGCAAGACTGCACATGAAGAAAGACGGTGTACTAAAACAAAAGAGACTCGGAATGCTACCTCCACTAGTGATAAAAGAAAGACACGACTACAAGCCCTTAACACAGCGGCAGCCATGGATGTTAGATTCTACAGCACCCCTGTCTCAAAGGCCTATGGGAGCAGCTCTAGCACCTGGCAGCATGGCCAAAAGAATCTGGCGTTGACACAGAAAAGAGTTTCTGGAGATAGTAATCAGACAAGCCTGTGAAGAAATTGACAATGAAGAGAATGCTAATTTAGTTGAAGAAATGAATAAAAGTAAAGAACTGGATAACTATGTTTCCAGAATTAATGCTTCGGGAGGACCATTGCAACTCCCTAATAAACCCAGTTCTACGAGAGAAGATCTTTTCTGTCAAGAAAAGCCGTACAGTCCATTAATCCAAGAAGCCATGGTAATAGAAGGTATTGACCCGAACACTGGATTACCTTTTGAATCCACCTCCAGCTACCTGAGACATATGCACTCATTCAGAGATCACTAAGGACAACCTTTCCCGGCATTGTCCTAACTATCCACTTCCCAGGTATTAAAGCTTATCCATTAGCATTTTTATGGGATACTGGTGCAGACCTCAACATTGCAAGGTATAATTGTTTTCCTGCTAACCAATGGATAGAAGCCACCACCAAAATTCAGTTTGGTAATGGAAAGCATGTTTCTAATCTCATTTGCAAAGTTCCAGTTCAGCTTAGCCCTGATTATTATGAACTAACTTTTGTGCAATATGAGATGGACGGTTACGATGGGCTGATTAGCAGTGCAGCTATGCAACAGTGGGAACCAATTCTCATGGATCAGCGTCACATCACTTTGAAGAATATGTATAAAGTTCCACGCCTTCACAGTGAGATGACCTTTACCACCACTGTAGATCTAAAGAAGAAAAAAGAAGTCAACACAGTCTGGCTAGCCAAGCAACAGGAAGCTACAGAATCCTCTCTGAAGCAGCTAAAGCAAGAATTCCAAAACACTGTGATGACTAAAGATCTGAAGAAGCATCAGTGAAATCTTTCCTGCAAGTTGAATCTTAAGAAAGACTCTGAAGGTAAAGAGATGCTTCCAAAATGTAAGGCCAATTACTTTCCCATGAGTTCTGAAGAAGTAGAAATGTGTAAAAAAGGAATAGAAAATTTACTAGAGTTAGACCTCATCTAGAACTCCGATTCATCTTTTTCCTGTCATGCAATGTATACTACTAAGATAGATGAGAATGGGAAAGTTCTTCCAGAAAAACGGCTGGTAGTCAACTATAAGCCATTAAATGACTGTTTGCAAGATCACTGACATCCCCTGCCAAGCAAAGATCATATTTGGCAGACCATTCAAGGTAGCAATGTATATTCTAAGTTTGATCTTACTAAAGGATATTGGCAAATTGCTTTGGATCCTGCAGATTTTTATAAAATAACATTCTCAGTACCACAAGGATTGTACGAATGGAAGGTTTTGCCCTTTGGTATCAAAACCGTACCTTCCATTTTTCAACAGCACATGGACAAAATATTTCGCCCCTATTCCAAGTTCCTGGTACCATATATAGATGATATTTTGGTATTTAGTCAAGATATGCCTAAACACATGGAGCACCTTCGCATTTTTCTCTCTGTTTGTCAGTGCTATGGATTAGCAGTTAATCCATCCAAAAGTGTTTTTGCCCAGACATCAATCAAATTCATTGGGATCAAGCTTCTTCTGAGGGGGAGAATGGAGGCACAAGAACACATCTGCAGGCGCATTGAAAACTTTGAGGTAAAAACTGTTAAGGATTTACAGCGGTTTTTGGGTTTAGTTAACTATGTTGCTGGTTTCTATGCCAAAGTAGCCTAGGATCACAAGGAATTGAATAAACTGCTTGGAAAGTCTCCTCCACCTTGGACTTCTGCTCATGATGCAGCCATTGAACGAATCAAGCAAAAATGTGGTTCATTGCCACCCTTGAAGCTCCCAGGCAACGGAGAAAGATTATTGAAACTGATGCTAGTGCTGAAATATGGGCCGGAGTTTTAAAAGAAAAAACTGCTCAGCAAAAAGAAGAGGTTGTCCGATACGCTTCTGGATGTTTTCAAGGCAACGAGTTAGCATACCACAGCACACATAAAGAGATTTTGGCTCTAATAAAAACCTTGAAAGGTTTTGTCCTGTTTGTTGCAGATAAGAAGTTTATAGTTCGAAGTGATCTGCATAATCTAAAAGGGCTTTTCCGCAAAGAATCGAAGGACAAAGTCATCCACGGAAGATTGCTCCGATGGGCTCAATTCTTGCATAACTTTGAATTTGATGTCGAACATCTGCTTAGAACTCAGAATATATTTGCAGATTTCTTGTCTTGAGAAGGCCATCAAATGGGGCAGAAACAGGAAGGCCAAGTCCGTGTAATGAGGATAATAGAACATAGGTGGTATGAAAGAAGTTGCCCAAAATTTAGCACAAACCCCTATAATAGAAGGGATCGCAATAATTGGCAATTAACTAATGATTTCCTTGCAGACTGTCTCAAAATGCTTCTTGCCAAACAAGCATTGACAACTGGAGGTTTGTGGACGATTAATCCTTTCTTTACCTTCTTAGCAGCTGCAAAACCTGTGGATCCCGAAGTTCAGCAGTATCTACATAACTGGAGTGGACTTTTTCAGTATCCAGTTAGATTCAATAATCCACTGGTTCTTAGACCAGATAGATGGTTGGAACAAGAAAATGGTAAACAATTGATAAAGGACCTTTTTCAAGGCCCATAGCCAAATAACCAGTTACAGTTTACCAAGTCTGCCAGCTATTTGGGGGTGATTTACAAATTGACCTTTGGATCATACTCTGATGATCTCATCAACAAATATGTGGTACAGAATTATGGACCTTATGGTGCAGATTCAATATTCCAACATTGGACTCTCGGAGCCCGCATTAGACACCTATACAATAACAATCAACCAGTCTGGATCCATACGAAGACATACCGCCTAGAACTTGGTGATAATGGAGCACATAGTCAAGGAATCTATGGTCCGTGCAAGATAAAGACTTTATCTGTAATGTGGAAAGAACTTGGTCCCTCAAACAATCCATATGAACTTGACCTTGAATAGCGAATTCTAGAAGGGCAAAGGGATACCTGTCCTTGTAATATAGAAGAAGGGGAATCATCTGGCCCCAGCACTAGCTAGTGGATGTGGCTTGTCATCCACTGAAGGAATCTGTCACTTCATTATTAAACAACAGACGTAGACTCCACCACGGGAAAAAGGGAAAGGTTACGTGCCTCACAATAACCACGGGTTAACCTTCCCGTGAATAAGAAGATGCTTTGTACAAAGTTAGTGCGTCTTAGTGCGCCTACTTTTCCTGTTCACGGGATGATTAGGTCCATCCATGAGGAATCTTGTCAGCCTCAATATGGACATCCCTACGGAAAGTTAGGCTCTGCGTTTGTAGTGCAAGTTTACGTGTCAAACTCCTATGGTCAGATTTCAAAGCCCTTTCACAATGTAAAGCTTGAGTTCCACCTCCTTAATACTATAAAAGGACGGCTCATAGCTCATTTGGGTCATTCGAAGTCGGAGTAAGTCCTTAGTAGTCTGCAAGTTTGAGTGAGTTCTTAATAGTCTACAAGTAAGAAGTTCTAGTAGTTCTAGTCATTGAGTCTAAAATCTTAGAGACTAGAGGATTATGCTCTTCCTCTTTTGAGGAATCAGAAACTCAGACATCTTGAAGATTAATGTGTTTAGTAATGTCTTTCTTCTCGGAGAATTTGAGCTTTTTTTGTGTCCTATGTGTTAAGTTGGTATCAGAGCCTTGAGCTCATAATAGTTTGTAACTATCTGATCTCTTAATGAAAAGCTTGTTTTGATTTCACTAGTTGTGTTGAAAAATGGAATGTGTTCAAGCATATAGCTCTCTGTATTGCTCGCTGTAAAGCTCTCCTGATAATCACATTGTGTTGTAAGTCCTTGCGTAAGTCCCGTGTTAAGCCGTGGTAGGCGTTGTAGGGGTTGGAGGCAGTAAAATTGGGATTCGAGTGTAGCTTTGAGCGCAGATTCGAGCGTGCACCATGGATACATCAAGTTCTTCGGCACCTACAGAAGATCATACATAGGCTAGAAACGAAGAGGTTAGTTTCACAAACTTTTTTGCACAAAATGAATCTACATTCTCCATGAGAGAAACAGATGCTAATTGTTTAGAAGATTCTGTATCTGAAAATCAGTTTGCTAATGAAGAATTCAGAGTTCCTAAGATTAGAGTGTTTGAGATTTATAAAGATGTACCTAGAGGTGTTCTGGATATGATTAAAATGTCTAAAAGTTTTAAACACTGGTTTGGGTACAAGTCGACCCAAAAGTGTCATGTTGCAGAACTGCAACACATCGTGAACAATGGATCTAATGGCAAGTTGAAGTTATTCTCTGAAACAGAGATTGGTGACTTACAGAGGAAAGTAAAAGCTGATCCTCGTAATCCACAATATATGCACTTGTCATATGTAAGGATAGGCATCATAGGTCATTATAGAAGAGGATTGCCCATCATAGTCTTAATGATGCTTAAAGACGCAAGGTTCTATAAAACTTCCCATGTTATGCTGGGATGTGCATGTGATACAATGGCCATGGGTCCCATCTATATTGATAGTTCCCTGGACTTCACAGTTAGTCTTAAGGATGCCAACTTGGATGATGTTCTGACTTATCAGTTCAGAACCATGAATCTTCATATGAAGAATATGTCTGTAGATCACTCATTGGTCTTTCTTGTACACTACAAACTATACAACAAGTCCATTCCCCTCATGATGAACCCTTGTAAAGCCTTAACAGCTGAGGAAGGACTTTCTACTGTGTGGAAATCCACAAGTGCCAATACTCAACTCTTGGCACCAAAAATCGTCTGACACAAAGACATTCAAATGCCCCAGGAATGGGCAATGGAACTGTGGTCGTCTGATGCAAATGTCCCTATTCAAAAAACTCCCCAATTGCAAGGAGTGAGCATAGAAGAGATCGACAACAAGGCTGTCATCAAGTTTGCATCACAACCTTCAATGACCAGGTCACCTACAGTTAAAGAGAGAACCTTCAATTACCAGAATCCTCCTATGTCAACCCGTAGTAGTAGTATGTCTCGTACTTCTGGTAAGGCTATAGATAGTTTGTTTACTTTTCCAGGTCCTTTTTAGGCCATCTCTAGCGCAACCCACGCTAGCCCGACCTGTGATCATAAGAATTATTCTGAGTTAGATAGTGGTTTGTATAAGTGTGAAGATTGTTCATTTGTTTTTAGCATAGGCAAATGCAAAATGATGTTTGGTAAAACGGTAACCTTCCCCGAGCAAGACATCAAAGAAAAACAAGAAAAAGTCATTTCTGCTCCTGTTGGTCCATGCCTAGTGCCAGGAACTGTCCCCAAATTCCAAGACTTTATGATGTATGACAGTACAAGCAAATATCAACTTGATTTTTGGCCGCAGCATGTCAGCCCTATAGGTGACACCACAGTCCCTAGTCAGAGTAAACTGATAAATTGGGCAAATCTCTGTCTACGTAAGCTATTGCTATTAAATCAAGACCAACAATATCAACAGGATTTACATAGATTAAATCAGGAAAAATAGTATGCCACCACACAGGCGAATTTGCATTCTGTTATTGCTGCACTTGAGCGCCTTGAGCAGCGCTTAACTGACGAGTGGAAACAGACTGTTACCACAAATCTGTTGGCTACCATTAATGCTGTTACAGACCTGCATCAGCCACTTGTAGCATCTCAAATCAGTCCCAGCACTCATTTCCAGCCTTTCATTATGTGGTATATCTATGGTTACACTTTATTATACTTATATGTTTGAAAACATCTCTAGATTTAGTAGTTCCATGCTCATTTGTTACAGCAGTAGTATGTTATATCAGATGTTAGTACTCTAACTTTTAGGTGAATTCCATTGTAATTATCTGATGCAAACTTATAATGGCTTCCCACTGAACAAGTGGATGTGCCAGTGTGATTAGTCTTGCTCATTTTCTTGTATTGGATTCCCACTGAATAAGTGGATGTGCCTCTAGCATTTCATCTACTTCATGGCTCAGGTTCTCGCTGAATAAGTGGATGCACCTGGTTTTATCTTTCCTTGTACTCCCATTGAATAAGTGGTTGCCCACTACATAAGTGGATGTTTACATTTCATGCTCATTCCCACATTTGAGTGGATGCCCACTGAATAAGTGGAAGATTGTTACTTCAGTTTATTTATGAATTTGAATGGTAACTCTGAAGCACTTGTATGCTCTCACCTTGCCCACATCGGGATCTGGGTGATCAGAAGAGTGTGGAAGAAAATTGCTCATAACATTCATTGTTGTCATCCCGTGTTTAAAAAAAATCAGGGCAGCATACTACAGGTAAAGGCATAATGGCCTCCAATGTAGGATTGAAAAATGTGATCACGTAAATATGATGTATATAAGATCAAGATAGGATCAAAGTGATATAGCAATGATAGGACCAATGAATTATAGGATCAAAACATGTGACTGTGTAAGCTCAATGTAAATAGGAGCAATCATGAGATATGACAATGTAAGAATAAATAGATATTGGTGAGATAGCATGATGTCCCCAGTATAAAGGATAGATCAATAATAGCATAAATGGAAAGCAGGGGGGGGGTTAGCATGAATAGATAAAGGGAGATAGCATGATGTCCTTAGTATAAAGGATAGATCAATGATAGTTGAAATGGGAAAGGGGGGATAGCATGATGGCCCCCAATATAGATATAGGATCAAATAATGATATAGTGATAAGGATCAACAATAGACTCTCAAAGTATGATAAGGTAATGTAGGACCATAACATTTTTACTCTATAAAGTGGTATGACAAGGTGAGATCATAAGATATAAGGTGTAGTAATGTAATATCATGATATAAATTCTCTAAGTTAGCAAGATAAATTCAATAAGGAATCATAAATGCTCATAATAGCTAGATAAGACAATGATAATACATAGATCATAGACAAAATGCTCAAAAAAGTTCAATATAGTAGGATATATTGATGTAAGTGCATAAGACAAGATAATGTGAGATCATAAGACGTGATATTACAAGATATAATAAAAGTATTCTAGATAGTATGATATAATCATAGATAAGATAATAATAGATCATAGACAAGGCACTCAATATAGCTAGATATGACAATGTAGGAATATAAGACGATGCTCTAAGAGGCTAGATCAAATAATATAGGAACATATGTGAAGTGAAGAGTCATGAGGATCATAGGATAAAAGGACCAATGCAAGAGATAATTAAGTAGATAAAACAAGAGAAGATAATGTAAAGATGAAATATATGAAAGACAATTCAACAAAAAATGTTACAATGATAAAGATCAAAGGCAAAGTAAGATAAGACATGATAATCAAGGGATAAAAGAGGTCCAATGTGCCCCCTAAGTGGAGTCTAGAAATATGAAGTAAACATAAAGATCAAACAAAGAATACATTCCCCCTAAGTGGGGGAAAAGGATGCAGAGAAGCAATGGGGATCCCAAAAGACAATGTATATAAGAATAAGGACAAGCCAAAAAACAAATGATAAATGAAAGAAAAGTAAGCGTGATGTTTAAGCAATGAGTTCATCGCTAATATATGGTGGCTTCTGTTTAATCTTATGTGTGACTTGAATGTGTATCTTCCCTTTGCCTATAAATTCCTAAATTTTATGTTGGAATGCAATGCCTCTATGCTTAGAATATCCATGTGTATGGTGATAAATATATGTAGTAAATGGATTAAAAGATAAATCACTATAGACCATTACTAAGTCCATGCTACTCTTATGTGAACTAGATCTAGTGAAATAGTCAATAAAAGCAGGAGCCAAATTAGAAAAACTCTAGATGATTGCTAAGTCCATGCTACTCTTATGTGAACTAGATCTAGAGAAATAGTCAATGAAAGCATTAGCCAAATTAGAAAATGGAGTATAAAGCAAGTAAAATGAATCAAACCATTTAAATTTTTTCCATGTGAGTACAATCTAAACTTGCATTCAATAAAATGTCATCATCTATGTGCATATAATTAGCAAGAAAGATTTCACATACAAAGAAGCATTCATAGAACCATCATTTAAGCATCCTGTAATAACTCCACACTAAGATTTATGATATCATGATGTAAAAACAATGAAGTAGCAATATTTTCTACATGATAAGCTGATTTATCATCATCAAGGCACAAGAAATCATGTGAAGCATGAGTAGTAGTAGAAGAATCATAATAAAAACCATTATCATCATGTATAAAAGAATGTAGGAGTGAAAGTTCAATACTATGTCACACTTTTATAAAAGGAAGACATCATGTAAGCCCAAATTTTTAACTTGAAGCACTTGAAAATGACATATGTTTTGAATTTTAAAATGATATAAACTAATGAAATGTAGAATTTTTAGTTTAGTTTATATTTGTAATTTACAAAATAAATATTATTTGGATATAGTTTTTTATAAAATTGACATGTTATAATTTAATTGTTGAAAAATCTTTCAGGTTGATAAGGCTCCATTTTTTTAATACTATATTATATTTATTTTATCTTATTTTTTTTTCTATTTACTTAATTTGAAGCTTAGTGCATGGATTTTTTTTTGTAAATTTCAATATTTTTTATTATAAATGTTTAAAGTAGGTGTACTAAAAAGGTAACAATTTCAGTGGTATCTGAAGTTGAATGGGCTCGGTGTCGAATATTGCCGCAGCTAGGGTTTCAAATGGTCTCAATTGTTTGGAGGAAAATTGCTGTAATGGATAAGATAATGAAGGCCGTGCCTATGCAAGACATGCAATTAGATGTTCAACTCCTGTGCTTGCCAAGGATCCCGGATGGCGGCCTAATTCACGCAGTCTTGGTGGACAAAGCACTGCGGGGAGGAATTTTACACAATCAGGTAAGGGTTATGCTTTACAAGGACGGCCATCTGCACACGACTCCCAAACGATAAGAACTTTAAGATGCGTTGTAGAATCCCCAGCGTTGGATTTGCAAGAGGAGATCGAACAAGAAGTGATTGAAAATGAAGCTTTTTTTGCGGAGAGGGGTTTAATTGGTAGATTTATTAAACTTTGTCCTAGTCTCGCAAAATTACACAAGTGGATCACAGATATATGGAGGCCAATTCTGAAAGGTGGCATTCAGATTTATCCTAGTGCTTGTGGATTCTTTATTGTGGTTTTTGATAATCTGCAGGACAGAAATGAAATTCTTTGTGACTACCAATGGAGTTTTGATGAGCACTTACTCATGCTCAAACCATGGCATCCACATTTTAACCCTACTTCGAAATCTTTTACTATAATGCCTACCTGGGTTAGACTTTCTAACCTCCCACTACAATTCTGGTTTGAAGCAATTGGCAACAAATTGGGAAAGTTCCTGGCTGTTGACGAAGGTTCATCAAGTTTCTTTCTTACCACTTTTGCTCGCATCTTGGTTGATCTTGATACCAAAAAGAATCTACTAGCAGACATCCTCTTGAAAAGATCAAATCACAGCTGGAATCAGATCTTAGATTATGAGGGCTTGCCTTTTTGTTGCCGCAGGTGCTACAACACTGGCGACTTGGCTTCCGACTGCTCCAATTTTAGAATGGAGGGACAAGCAACATGGCGGAAAGATGTGGATGACCACCATTATACTGTAGAAAAAGAGGACTTTGCATCCCAACACAATCTGATGGTACCAAATCAAACAGATTACCCTAAAAAATAAAGACTTCAGATATAGGCAAATCATTGGCTTCCACTCAGGTTTCTCCGCCCGCATTGGAGGGAAGCCTTAAAGCTTCAGATAAGAAGGGGAATAAAAATGATGGAAGTGCAGAGCTTTCTGAAGTTACAGTTAAGAATTCACAGGATGTTAATTCCTCAATTAATAGTGCAAGAGCTGGGAATGTCAATAATACATGTGAGTCAAATGATAAGGAGGACAATGCAGTTGGAGAGGATCCATCACCAAGTAATAAGATGGTGGAATTGTATAATTTGGGGGGCATAGACAACCAATGGACATTGGTCAAACGGAAAAAGAAACCAATAGGAAGGGAGAAATGCAATATGACTTTGCATTCCCATGTTAAGATGGGTAGGTGAGAATTGCAGGAATAATATTTTTTGCGGTTTTTACCACCATAAATAGGCAATCTTTTGCCCTTTTGCACCCCTATTCATAGGGCATGCACTTTTTATTTTCACCTTTTATTTACGGGGTAGGCTCCCTCAAGCCTAATTCACCAATTAAAAAAAATGTAACAATTTCGATAGGTCTCCACTTCATATCTTAATTTTTTGTAACAAACAAAAATAAATAATACCCTTTTAACAAGGGTTCTCTGCTCTAGTGCATCATATTTTTTCTTAAATTTTTAAAATAAATTTTAGTATCAATTTTTGAATGTCCAATCAACCCAATGTTTGACTACAATGACCTACTTGTGGTGAATTTTTTTTAAAAAATTCTAAAAGTAATTAAATATAAAAATATATATATATTCAAAATCTAGGCTTTGAGATCTACCAAATAGTATTTTTAATTTCCGTAGAAATGCCTCTAATTTGAGAAAAAGTAGCTAAAAGTTAGGGTTTTTATTTTTTTGTAAAAACAGTGGGTAAAAGTGCAATCTTTGTTGCAATTAGCACAGTTTTGGGCAAAATTGTTTTGTCCAAAGTCTATTCAATGTAAACTACATTTAGATTTTGGGATGTAAATTTAAGGTTTATAGCCTATTATTTCAGGTGAAATTATTTCAAGTGAAAATTTTTTGCTTGGAACTCTAGTGGCCACATTTTATGTCAAGTTGGCAGTATTTAAAAATACCTTGACATATAACACATTTCAAACATGCACATGAACTCTAGACTAATTGGTAGGTGATCCACGTGCGCTAGGATGCGTGTCTTTAGATATGCAAATACAAATGATTGTTCTTGAATGTCCTTATACTAAGAGATTCTTGAATTATTATTTGGATTGCAAATGAGCCAATAGATATTCCCTCCTGATTGGATTGAATGTAATGTCTTTTTATATATAAACATAACACCAAATTGTGAAGATTTGTGTAAAGTCATCACATAAAAGATGGGGTTAGTTGACTAAATGTTTGATTGTGATTTAGATGGTGGCTATGAGGACAATCTGGCACCTAAGCTACAACCTGAGTTAGATAGGCAGGTTGCATCTGTAACTGATAGGATTGGATTATGAATAAGGATTGGATTAAGATCAAAATCAAATAGATAAGTCAATTGAACTGGGATTGTGTGCACATAAGTATAGGGATAAGCAATAAGTATATATAAGGTTAAATGCAAGCAAGGCTAAGTATTTAGACCCAGTTATACACAAAAATACACCATCTGTAACTATATAAATACATTAGGACATTACCACAAATTAAACACATAACTAAATGTAGAAATCCATAGATGCATTTTCACCATTATAGTTATTAACGAAAAGAAATTTGTTCTCTCGGTTAATCCGTAATAAACATTTGCACACAAGCAAATGTCAATTAATATAGATAGTAATCTTAAATAGCTTAATTATAAACGTCACCCTAGCAATGCGTACATCCAATCCTACTGCAATCATTGACACCAAAATAGTTCTGAAATTTTAAAAACCTGGTTGAATTGATCAGCTAACTGTAATACTACCATTCAAAAAAGCAAAGCCACCTCGTAACTGATCGATACCATGCTGGTCTTGGATGTTTTAAAGAACAAACAACAGATGAAGAAATTGAGTTTGGTAAAAGAAACAAGAAAGCTCACATGTGTCAGCTTTAATTTTTTTCCAAAACATTTATTTCAATGTTTCAGTTATTCAGAAAAATGTTCCTATCGTTTTGCAGGATTTTTGGCGAGATTTGTAAAATCTTTAATCAAGAGCATTCCACAGGTAACAAATCACAGAAAACAATATTACTTTTTTGGTTCTTTAGCAACATTTCAATTTGCTATTTTCAGTTTGTAGGCATGCAAAGCTAATAATATTGAAATACTTGTGTTATGTTGTCCTTTCAATGCTAGGGAGCATCAACTTCATGTTATTTGGCATTACATCCTCGGCTAAAGGGAGTCAGTGGGAAGTATTTTTATGATAACAATGAGGCTGCCCTTAGCAAACATGCCACAGATCAGGAATTGGCAAAGAAGTTGTGGGAACTTAGTGAGAAGATGGTTTCATAATCTATCTCCATACTTTTAGCGGTGCAGAAAACCATTATATCGAATACGGTGATGTCTCTCTGATTTCATGCAATAAAAGTTGGGGAACCCTTTGAAACATTATTAGAATGTATAATATTTTCCACCCAGTTTGGAGGGTCACATCCTCAAAACTTGATTGAAAACGTTTGTAAACACCTGCAGTCGCGGTGTAATTTGGACTGGAATGAAATTGACTTCATAACTGATATGTTTGATTCTGCTTGTGACTATTATTGATTGACGGGGAATTTATGGTGTATATTTTCAGGAATCACTATATATTTTAGAATCCAAAATATCTAGGTGCTTCAATTAATTAATGACAGCACTAATATTTGAATTGTGTCTTGCGAAAGTAGGAACAAAGTCGGAAGAAAGCTGGGACTGATGGCGGGCACACTTTCCTAAGTGGTCATGAAATTCTACATTTGTTGTTAGCAAAAGGTTGTAATTTAGTTTTAAAATGTTCATAATCCCATAAAAAATCTAGAATAGTCTAGACCATGACCTTGGTGGTTTATTAGTTGACCCAGTTGAGTAAACCATGGTGGTTTGAGTTGGCAGATATTGGGACGAGTAAATTACAATTGTTTTGTGTGTAGAATATGTGTGTGTGTGTCTGTCTGTTTGAGAACACCGATCCAACTATATGTGAAATGGCCAGGGTATAAAATAGAGAAAAAAGGCTGGTTCTGGAAAGTTTTGACGAGTAGATCTGCCTAATAAAATGGTATGCCGTTCGTTATTTTATCCTTTATACGTATTTCAATTGTTTCAATAAGATCATATGTTTTAACTATATATGCAACATGCATAAGTTTGTAATTTTGCTTAGAATAGCATTCATGGTTTGGTTACAGGGAAAAAATGATATAAATAGAATAAGTTACTTCTTGTCCCGAAGTTGCAGATAAAAATAACAGAGAAAGGGATAATAATTTGCAGATTGGAAGTTGTAGTTGAATGGTAAAATGTGTTCTTATACGTATAAGGACGACAGCAGACTCTGGAATTTGATATCAAGAGAGTGAACTTGAATGTTGTCTTTAATTCTTGTTTTGAGAGTGGCATACACGATGTATAATATTAGATATGTTGAAACAACCTATATATAAAGCCGTATAATGTTAAAATGTTGATACAACCGATATCCCAACAAGAAGCCCGATTCATTCAAGGAGATGGACCGATGTTGAATCTAGCCTTAGCTTGACCTGCTATTGCACAACCAAGATATAAGATAGAGCAATCACCAAAGGGAGAGTAATTTGTCTAGAATTGAAAATGGGGAAGATTTGGGACCTATTGACGACGAAATGTCTGGCCCAAACTTGTTTAGAATAAATGTGGTACCTCAAGAGCTCAGTGAAGTAGCAACATTGTTATCAACAAGGGAATATCCTGAAGCAAGGGAATATCCCGAAGGGAATACAAAAGAAGAGAATAGATTGTTGCAGAAACCCTTCCCTTACACTTTAATTGAAGGAGAGATATATAATTGGAAAAGATGAGGTAATAAGAAGAGTGGTGTTAGAACGTGAGAGGAATAATATTCTAAGAGAAGCACATGAAGGCATTTTCGGTAGACATATATCTGAAGAGGTTACAACTAGGAAAATAATGTTGGCAGGGTTATGGTGGCCTACTTTATTTAGAAAAGCAAATACTTATGCGAAATGATGCAATATATGCTAGAGAATAGGAAGACCTACCACCAAAGATGGAATGCCTTTGAGACTTATTATGGCACATGTTCCCTTTGAGAAGTTGGCAATTGATTTTATTGGGCCCCTTGAACCACCAACACACAAAAAACATACAAGGTTTATCATAACAAGAGTAGAATACTTGACTTAGTGGGTGGAGGTAGAGGCTACTAAAGATTGTATTGCAAGAATGACTATTAAATTTATCTATGTTCAAATATTATAACAACATTATTTTCAATGTGTATTATTAGTGATCAAGGGAAACACTTTGTCAATAAGACTATTGCATAACTATTCAAAAACTTCATGATAACACACAATAGAACCAACCCATACCACCCATAAGTGAATGAGGCTAGTGAAGCCTTCAACAAAATATTCGGCACAACATTGACAAAGATGTGTAATGGAAATGTGACAAACTAGGATGTCAAAATATCAGTTGCTCTATGGGATTACCAGACCACAGACAAAAGACTAAACAAATATTGCCTATTCCAATTGGTTTATGGACTTGATCAAACCTACCTATCCAATACATAGTACCCAACTTAAGACTAGCAAGCAACTTAAGGTTGAATGAGGAAGACTGACTAAAAGAAAGATTATTGGACATAGAAAAATTAGATGAGAAAAGATTATTAGTAGTGTACAATTAGAGCCAAGAGGAAAGGAGACAAGAAGCACGGCATGATAGAAACATAAAGAATAAAACATTCCAAATCAATGACACTGTCTCCCTCTATGACAAGTTGAAAAAACCTAGAAAATTGAAAATATGATGGTTGGAACTCTATAAGATTGTTGATATAACAAATTTAGGGGCTATGAGGTTGAAGACATTATAAGATGACCTGTTGAATGGATATATAAACATTGCAAGATTGAAACAATAATATATGGGGGATTGAGTATCTAGAGTCAATTGAAGAATAGTACCAAAAGGTCCTTATACAATATGTATTATAGTATATAGTGTGATAATATAAAAATATAAAATTGAGAAAAATAGATAGGAATAAGGAAAATAAGACAAGAAAATGGAATATAGCTCCACTCCAAACAATTTGTAGCATGAAATAAGATAGAATAAAGAGAATAAGATTGTACATCATTAAAACCTCTACGTAAACCAATACAAATAAAAAATTATATCGGATAGAGTTTGAGATGAGTAAAAATTACCTCTAGTTACATTGCAAAATATTTGTGGCATGATAAAAGACAATGCAAGAGGAAACCAAAATCATGAAACACTGAAGATCTTACACTACAAGACAAAAAAACTAACATAATTAAGTGATAGTTGGAATGGAAAGGGATCTACTGAAGGTAGGAAGGTTTGTTGATAAAGTACTAAAGACTATTGAAAGATACCAATTTAACCTATGATGAATAAAAAGTGAAACTAAGACTATAATGATTGGTAAAATGTTGCATCACAAATGGAAACTAACGGGAAAATTGGAGGGAAAGAGGTAGGTAAGGCAATAAATTCAAAAAGGAACATTGATGGCCTATATAACCTAATGAAGTAGACAAAAGAGACTCGCTGAAATTGTTGTGCAAAAACCATTTTGAGCTATAGTGACACAGAGAAGAAATATGAATTGTGTCTAGTGTTGAGATAAGGTGGGTAGAAGGAAATTGAAGAATAGGGTTTGATGTTGAGTTGAAAAGTCTAAAAAAGAGCGGTGAACTAGTAAATGTGAGAAAGGTCGAATAGTGGTTGTACAAGAAGAAACCCTAAGATGAAAACTCCCTTTCTGATTGATGCATAGCAAAACCCTTGACCCAAATATAAGAAATACCCGTGGAAAGCAAATGTGGCCTTTTCTAATGTCCTAGCATATGTCTTATAGATAGAAGATATAAGGAAGTATATTCATGCCACTTTGTCTAAAATATATCATGGAAATTTTGAAGATACTCGACAACTCTTGATGTAGGTGGATGAAACTATAGGAAGTGCTGAATAATTGCCCTGATACAAAAGTGTGGAGGAGCTTAAGCTTGATACAAGGGTAGACTTTCCACATTTTGTGATGAAAACGCATGGGTATGACTTATACTAAGTCAGATGCACTCTAATTTCATGTATCTCGACTAACCCTATCGAATTACTAAACAAGCAATAAAGACAATGACAAGGTTGTGTGATAGAGGAGAACACCTAACTAAGGAGAAAGTGAAAATGAAGTAGGTGGTGGAACTTATTGGCACAACACATGATGGAAGAAACTTGATAGTAGTTGACATCACACACCCTACAATGTGGTATATGAAAATGCCCATAGCACACATGATATACTACATCAATAGGGAGAATTTGGCAATGGGGACTGCCATACTTACTGCATACAAAATGTTTATCAACAAGGAGTTTGATCTAGTGGAGGTGCTACACAAACCACTAGAGAATCTAGAAAAAACAAAACACATAAACTACTAATTTAGGTATGGCTCGTTAACATATTCCTTACTTTGTACTTTATGAAAAGATTACCACCATATGGGGGATGTGTTTGGATGGAAGACAATACTGTTACATCACAAATAAACAAACATATGAAACATTTTATACAAGTTGCATCCTTTCATGAAGTATATTGGAGATTTTTCAAAAATTTCTTGGCAAAAATGTAGAGTAGAGACCACATATCCTATGAGAGAGCAAAAATATCAGGAGGACATCACATTTGTTGTAGACACAAATTTTGTCTACATTGAAGCAGTGGAACCAAGGAAATCATGGGTACCTATATTACCCTATGAAATATTTGATGAGTTGGTAGAGGCCAACATAAAATCACTATTGGCACTACCAAAAGATCTCAAGGCCAAAGATTTGGAATATATGATGAGTATATATAAAGAAAGATGAAGATGGAGTTGTAGGAGAAGCTAGAAAAAAGGAAATGAGAAATTGCATCAGAAATGGGGTTTTGTAAAGGATTCAAAACCTCCAATAGTAACAGAAAGTTTTGACTCCCCACCACTCATAGAAATATGAGCAACACAAATGGAGAGGCTAGAGAGACTAAAATTTGAATCCTCAAGGTTTGAATTTAAGGGATTCTAGAACACATCAAAAGCTAGGAGAGGAAGAATTGGGAAAAATGTCACAACAAGCTGTTGGTGAAAAATCATATTTTCACTTTTACATAAGTTAATTAGGGAGATTCTTTTTCTATTTTGAGCCTCATGACATGTATCATAGACTTTCTTTTCTCTTGAAAGCATTGTGACATGTGTCACATGCTTTCTTTATGCTTTCTTTACCCACTTTGTCTATTCTTGGACAGTGGTTGTGTATATCCTTTGTATTTATTTTTGAATAATGCAATGGGAATTTGAAGCACTAATTCATGCATTTGGCTTTTGCAATATTTTCTTGCAACTCTCTCTTGTAGAAGTTTTCCTGCAGATGATTTTGGGAATCTAACATGGTATCAGAGCTCCAAATCTGTCAGTTTCTTCTCAAATCGGAGAGGGTTTTTGCCATGAGCAAATAATTTGTGCATCATGGAGCAAAACAGACCTCACGGTTGTGCTCAGAAGGTGTCAAAACTCTTATTTTCATATAAGGCACTCTATATTTTGCTGAAAAAAAAGTTTTGGGCATTTTTTGGGTTTGGTTTTTTTATGTGCAGGGAAAATCTGTACGGCCACCTCAATTTCTGTGCTAGATTTTCTGTACAATCGCCTCGATTTTCATGCCAAAATATTTTGAGCTTATTTTGATTTTCAAGCTACCTCAATTTGCGTGCCAAATTTTTTTTGAATCTGCCTTGATTTCTGTCCCAATTTTTTTTGAATGTCTCAATTTTTGTGCCAATTTTTTTAAATATGTCTCAATTTCTGTGCCAAGTTGTCTATATGAATGCCTCAATTTTCATGCCAGATTTATGTACAGTCTACCTCGATTTCTGTGCCACCTCAATATCTGAATCTGCCTTGATTTCCGTGTCACGCTCATGTGCAGTCCTAAAAAGGTAGTTTCCTTCCAGAGGCCATAACTTGAGCATACGAACTCAAAAATTGGCAAACGAAAAAGCATTGGAAAGCTGGTTCTGAGCACTATCCAGTAATGCTAGTCTTTTTCCCAGATTTTTCTGTTTGACACCTATTTTTGCTATTTGAGGTCAAGGCATCTTTTTTGGCTTCCAATCTCTGTTCTTGCGCCTAGAATCTCTGTTTTTTTAAAACGAAAAGGTGTTGGAAAGGTATCAGTAAGCTCTACACAACCATTTATGTAATTTTTCAGATTTAGCCCCAGGTATCTTTTATTCAGTTTGTCAATTTTATGGCTTCTGTTAGATATCCTGGACATGCTGCCTCCTGGAAAGGTTCTGTTTGCTTTGATAGGCTTCTATTATCAGCATAAATCTATTTGCATGTTTTGTTCTCTATCATTGTGAGGAGGTATCATGGGTTTTGCCACTCATCCTTCTGTGGTCAATCTGACTAAGGACAATTATGAGTCCTAACAAAGAGGCATCCTGACACATCTCAGGTGGCTGCATCTTTTATCTCATCTTTATGGGCTCATACCTGAACTAGAGACACCTATGAAGAAATCTATTTGGGGTGACAATCAAGATCATGTTGTAGGTTTAATTTGTACCATTGTTGATTATAACATTGCGTGTGATCTTCCCATCTATGAGAGCCCACGCACACTTTGGACAAAAATTTGGGAGTTGTATGGAGACCCTCATGTCTCACCATTTCCAAATGATCCTACAATAGATTGCCTCATTCCACTTGATGATGCAGATAATATACCTTATGATGATGACACTTTAGAGGAACTTGAGTATATGGCATGTCTTGAATGTTTAGAGATAGAGACCTCTCTTGCTCCCTCTTCTCCTCCTATTGAGATCACATCATCTCCATCACCTATTGCTACTTCAGAGTTCAGTGTTGTATCATCATTGTCTTCCAATGATTCATGTCAATATCAGTCTTTCAGATCCACCTCATTGGGATTCCTATCTTGCAGACATATTGTCTCTATTTGTGGAGTCTCACATTGCTAATTTAGAGGACACATTTGAGGGTTTATCTCTCTTGTTTGATGCTATCTCAGTTGGCCTTGCATCACCACCTTCATCTACTGTGTTTCCTGATGCAGTTCAGATCATATCCTCTCCTGGTTCTTCTTTTCTAATTGGGCAGACAATTTCTATTTTGGAGAAGACATATTTTCCCAGTATGAGGTCACTTGAGTTGCATTCAAAGGCACACATTTTGATATGGGTTCCCTATTCATCCAAGATGTGGGAATGACTTCTACATTCACCAATGGATTTATTTCTTTCGAAAAGGAGAAATGTTGTTTGCAGGCAGTGGATTGGATTATGTCTTCAAGATCTCTTCATTGGTTCTGGAGCTTCTTCTTGGAGGGGATTCATATTCTCTATTCGCTCTCTCTTATGGGGGGCACTCATGATTGTAATCCATTCCATGGGGGGTCTTAGTGTCCTTCTTCCATCACATGTTCTTGTACTTTCTTTTTGTTTTTTCTCTTTTTTGGAGAGGAGTTTTCTCCCACTGGGTTTTTCTCCTTTTTCTCCACCTTATGAGAGATTTTTGTTGTTCATGGGTACCTAACATGGCCTTTGTTGTCAGGACCCATCTTTCTTTCTTTCTTTTTAGCTTATGTAATCTTTCTAAATTGCACTTATAGGGGGCTGTTGGTGAAAAATCATATTTTCACTTTTACATAAGTTAATTAGGGAGATTCTTTTTCTATTTTGAGCCTCATGACATGTATCATATGCTTTATTTTCTCTTGAAAGCATTGTGACATGTGTCACATGCTTTCTTTATGTTTTCTTTCCCCACTTTGTCTATTCTTGGACAGTGGTTGTGTATATCCTTTGTATTTATTTTTGAATAATGCAATGGGAATGTGAAGCACTAATTCATGCATTTGGCTTTTGCAATACAAGCATCTACAAGAAGAAAGTTAATGACTACACCATTGCAAAAGGACAAAATAGGAGAAGGTGGAGAAGAATCACCAATAAGAGAGGCTATAGATGCACTCTTGTAGATGAGTGCCAAAAAGAAGAAAAGTGTGGCAAAGCCTTCCAAGCTAAAGCTTAGACAAAAGAAAAAAGCAAAAAGAGAACATGCCCAAATCTCTATAGAGGAGGAGGAAAAGAAAGAAGAGGAGGGGGTAGTGAAAACCCCTATAGTAGATGTATTTCATATGCTTACACGAGTGCAGATGGAAAAAGTAAAAATAGTGGAGCAAAGACCAATAAAGAAAACAAAAATAGTACAAGCACCACAAACCTCCAAAGGGGAACAACAAGAAAATGAAGAAGTGTTGATGGATATTCAACTTCTATACTAGTCCCTATTCACACCAAGAATGCTCCTAAAGATAGCACAAATGTGCCCCTTGGTTTCCATCGCAAATAAGCAAGTAGTCATAGAAGCAATGTTGAATTACATAACAGGGAGTCCTCATTCTATGATGGACATCATTGAGGCATTTCTAGAGGAATTAGTCATAGTGCTTAAGATGAAAAAAGAAGAGGCAACACAATTAGAGGAAGATACAAGAAAAGAAGCATTACAACAAGTGGCACCAAACCTCTCCCCAACCAACAAAGAGAAATTGACATAGATGCAAAATATGAAATTATGGTATAAACAAATGGTAGACATTTCTCTAACACAAGAAAAGGTGACTCAAGCAAAAATTAGACAAGAGACCTTGGAAACCACCCAAAAGACCCACACAGTATTGTTGGAGGAGAAAGAAAAGGAAAAGATAGTAGAACAACTAGATTATGGCATGCCAAAAATAAGTGTAGAGGATTTGATTAAGAATTTGCAAGAAGATATTATACAAGAGGAAGAAGAGATAACTAAAGAAAGTGAACAAGAAACATCACAAGAAAAGAAAGAAAAAATGATAATGGTAGAGGATTCATTAACCTCTTCACCAGTAGATCCTATGGATAAAGAAAAGAATTCCTAACATAGCAAAAGCAATGGCAGCTTGTGGTAAATCTATCGCCAACCTTGTTCACTCTAACAACTTCTGGCCCACAAGTAGACGTCACACAAATCTCTCCTCTCCAGAAATTTTAAATAGGAGAAAAATTGCATACCATAGTTAGGAAGAGCTTGTTACAATAGCAGGTGGACCTTACTAAGTATTTAGAAGAATCATTAAGTGTGCTACAATCAGGCCTACCAAAAGATAGCAGGTACATTTCCCCCCCCTTAGAACAACTATGGACAATGGTAAATGAAATAATCATAGAGTTTCAAAAATAGGGCTCAAGGAGAGGAGAAATTAGGCACGAAATGTTCACTGAATAGGAAAATAAATATTTGGAAGACATGAGGAAATGCACCACAACACAGACCAAACTAAAGATGAAAGTCAACAATATGCAAAATACCTTCAACAATGTCAACACATTATATCAATTCTACCTAGGATGGCTTGCGTCGACAAAAGCACTAAGATTACCAATGGATAACATTGAAAATAAAATAATGTAGGCCTCTACCTCCTACAATGCAACAAAAGGCATGGATGGTAGTGTTATCACCTGAATTTGAACCCTGTTGTTGAATTTTTTGGTAGTTCCAACAAATTTAGTGCAACATTGGATTGGTCTCAAGGTGTGGGACCTTGTAAATGAGACCAAACCTCTAGAGAAAGTTGGTTCCTCTTTCTGAATTGAAGAGTCATAGAAAATAGCTAAACCTAATGCTACAAATCACCAAGGGAAAGGGGAAGAAAGAAAACTAAAATGAAAGGGAGGTGATACACCAGATTTAGAGTGTTTTGACTACAACATCAACTTTAGATGCACATGATGATCTCAAACAATTGATAAATCATACACATAACATGAAATCCTAATAGAGGTAGAGAAATGAAGGGAATGCCAAGAGGAGTAACCTATTCCCAAATAGCAATCCAAACATAAATATCACACAGAGTTAAGAACATGAGGAGGCATAAATCTGTTGTTATATTGATTAAAGAGGCAAAATATTACAATTGATTCAGTCCTAGGTACAAGAGAACAACAACCTTTTTAATACATCTGTTACATGTATATATATCTTTTCATTTTACTGCTACAACCCTGGGCATGAGAAACCTAGTCAACACATTTTGCCCATGCTGCATTAAATTCAGCTTTAGAGGCCTTGTTAGAACTTGCATGATTTGGAAGGATGCCCATGCCCTAGCATGTTAAAGAATCCGTAGTCTAGATGGCCGCCCATATTTTGGTATTGCAATCTGGTCATGAAGAGGGGCCTGCAAAATCATGGGTCACAAAGGTATTTCATTCATTCCATTAAATTCTAGCACTTGTGCATTGAATTTTTGCACTGTTTTAACCACCTATATCTAACTCTGGCCTGCAACATTAAACTCTTGGCACTGTTTGACCAACCAATATCCAACTTACTTTGCACTGATGGCATCTCGTATTAGACTTGAGCCCATATATGAAATAAATGTGTTTCTAGGGAAAGATACATAGAGCACGCCCTTTTAATGTTTTTACAACACTTTAAAGTGTTGATTTTTTAAATATGCTTTAGGCGCCCTTTGCCACTTTGATTTTCACTTCATTATTTCAACCTTTATAGATCTTTGTGCCTTAGCTGATTTAGATCTTCCTTAGCACCATCGGACTCCCCTTTTACTTTCTTGATGAACCATCCCCTTTTATCGTTAGGTTTGCCAATCGACGAACCTGTCGATTGGTGAACCACCCGGTTTGCGAACCATGCTTTATCTTTCCTTGTTCGTCCACCCTATCCACCGGTGAACTATTCTTCCTTCGTTCCTTCATACTTCTTTTTAATCTTTCTTTCTGTCTCTATCTCTTTATCAGATGATCGCCTAATCTGCAAACCGATGAACTTTCGAACCATTCATTCTGACCTGTTCCTGCCTTAGAAAACTTTCTCCATTTGCTCTCGCCTCTTCATCAAACCCTTCCTGTCGATGAGTTATCCTATTGACAAACCTCCCGATCAGAGAACTTCTCAGTTCACAAACCACTAAGTTCGCTAATAAGCACTTAACTTTTTCCTTTTTTGCCTCGTCTATCTTTCTTGTCGGTGACTTGGCCAATCGACAAACTTCCCGGTCAGCGAACTGACAGGTTGGCGAACTACTCAACCCACCGACAACAACCTTTCTTGCACTTGTCTCTCAAAAGAAAATCCCTTCTCTCATTATCGGTGAACCTGTCGATTGATGAACTAATAGGTTCACGAACAACCAAGTTCGTCGATAATGCAAATTGTGCTAAGGCAAAACACTTAGGATTTTTGGGGATTTTGGAGGAGTTTTTTTGCAAGTATAAATATTGGATTTTTTTGCCCTAGGGAAAAATAGGATAATATTTTGGCGACTATGCAGGGGTGTTTGCCTGCTAAACACAATAATCTGGTGGCCTTATACAATCTATTGGGCACAGAGTCAAAAGGGGACTGCAACAACATGACTAAACAAAACTGAATACTGCCTCCACCAACAACAAACAACACAAAAAACACAGAACAACAAGGCAAACATCCTCCTAATGAGAATGCAATAGAGTACAACATCAATTATTCAAGGGAAACATACCTAACGTATTTACAAAATTTCAAAACCACACTTAAAAGTAAGGTTTGAGATAAATCCCATTAACTGGGATTGGAAGGGTCTCACCATTTAGCTTGAAGAGTTGAAATGCATTGGTCTGCTTGTAACTAGTCATGATGTATGGACCGCTCCACAATGCGTCAAACTTGGAATGCCTCCCAGCCTTAGCTCTATCTTCATCTCATTTCAACACTAAATCTCCCTCCTTAAAGACTCTATTAAGTGACTTTTTATCAAAGGTTCTCTTTACATGTGCTTGGTGATCTTCAAGAGTCTTCATGGCAGCATCTCTCATCTCTTCTAGCTCCATCAGCTCAATGAGCCTTACTGTTATAGCATCATTTTCTAGCAGTTCCAATTGTTGTGCAAGTTCAATTGCAGGAAATTCAAATGATATTGGGAGTTTTGCTTCCCTCCCATAGACAAGCATGAAGGGTGAATATCCAATTGCTCTCTTGGGCATGATCCTGTTAGCCCAAAGAGTTGTTTTCAACTTGGAATGTCAAGTCCTTTAGTTGTCTTCAATTGTTCTTTTGATGATTCTGATCAGGTTTTTGTTGGAGGACTCAGCTAGACCATTCCCTTGAGGGTAACAGTTGGAAGATGTATTCAAATATATTCCAAACTTAACTGCCCACTCATTGATTTTTGTGCCTACAAAGGCCTTAGCATTAACAAAATTGATAGTGGATGGGATACTAAATCTTGTAACTATACATTCAAGGAAGTCCAAAACAGTAGCCTCAGTGGCATCCTTCAGTGTAGTTGCCTCAGTCCACTTGGTGAAGTGATTAGTAGTAGTCAAAATCAACTTGTGGCCAGAACTGGGTGGTGGACTAATCATTCCAATGAAGTCTAAACCCCATGGGGCAAATGGTTTATTAGTCTGAATGGGATGAAGAGGAAGAGCCACCAACCTTTGTTTACATGTGAATAGAGCACGATTCTTGCAACTCCTCACCCACTTATGGGAATCTCTGAATAAGTTGGGCTAGTAATAACCAACCCTCATAATTTTAACAACAGTTGTTTTGGGTGAAAAATGGCCACCTGTGAGGCCATTATGGAATTCTTCTAGTACCGTACTAGTCTGATTTTGTTTTATACACCTTAAAAGAACTCCATTGATGTCCTTTTTGAATAAAATTCTATCAAAAAGGATATAGGGAATGGATTGAAGCCTAAAATATCTCCTCTTGGCTTGAGTCAAACCATTTGGGGACCTTCCTAACTGTAGAAATGTAGTCATGTCGTGGTACCAATCATTTGCAATATTAGGCTCAATTGTTTGGGTTTGATCAATGACATATATACTATGTCATTTCCAACTCCTATGTCTGCCACCATCTACTCACACGGTCCCTTGCCCCTTACCAACTTGGTGATGTTGATACTTATGTCATATTCCATGACTTTTGTGATCCACCTAGCTCTCTTCTTGCTAGCATCTCTGCTCAAAAGAAACTCTTTCACACCCGGATGGTTCACCATCAATTGTATCTTGATGTTTGAAAGCATGTGCCTTTATTTTTTAAGAGTCTTCACCACATCAAACACTTGCTTTTCAACAAAAATATAATTAAGCTCATAATCCTTCAGAGGTTGACTAAAAAAAGCAATTGGCTGCTCCAAATTTTCATCATTATGTTGTGTCAAGACTGCTGATATACCCTCCTTGCTTGTAAAAGCATAAAGGATAAAATCCTTCTCATAGTTAGGGTTTACCAGCCTAGGAGCTTGTGCAATGGCATGTTTGACAACTTCAAAACTATCTTTGCCCTCTTTTGACCAACTGAATGTAGTATTCTTTTTTAAAATGGTTGTGAGAGGTTTCTCTATGGAAGCAAAATTAGGTATGAACCTCCTCACAAAGTTGATCTTACCTCAGAAACTTTGCAGGCCTTTCTTGTGGCTGGGAAGTGGGAGGGACATAATTGCACTTGTTCTTTCGGGATCAATGGCAAGTCCCTTCTTCGAAACTGTGTGTCCCAACAATTTACCTCCTGGGACAGTGAACACACATTTTTTTGGGTTCAATGATATGCCATATTCTCTGCATCTTTCAAAAAATTTCCTTAAATGACCCAAATGGTCAGCTTCATGCTTTGAATAAACAGTTAAATCATCAAGATATACTATAATAATATAGTTGATTAGGCCTTTAAAGGCTAGATCCATTACCCTTTGAAAAGTTGCACCAGCATTGGTCAGCCCAAAAGACATCTTTTGATAAGCCAAGGTACCCCATTTGGTGGTAAAGGCAGTTTTGTATTGGTCTGATTCTTTTACAAGAATCTGGTTATACCCGGAATACCCATCAAGGAGTGAAAACCTTTCAGTTCCTGCCATTATTTGTAGGATTTGTTCCATTGAGAGAAGTGGATAGTGGTCTTCAAGGGAGGCCTTGTTTAGGTCTCTAAAGTCCACACACAGTCTGATTTCCCCATTCTTTTTGCTAACTAGAACTAGTTTAGCCACCAAAGAGGAATGTTTGATTGGATAAACAATTTTGGCCTCTATGAGCTTGGATAACTCCTTCATTACTGGTTCTATTTTAGGGTTGACTAGCCTTTATTTTTAGTGGACATGTTTTGCATTAGGATCTAAATCAATAGTATGTTGAATTAAACCAGGGTCAAAACATTTTAGATCCCTATCATTCCAAGCAATAAGATCATCAAATTCATTACAAAGCTCAATGAAACCTTGTCTTTCAACTTGATCACATACCTTGCCATGCTTTAGAAATCTACCCTGTGCAAACTTCGCCTCTTCATAGTCTTCTTTTTTTATTGTCATGTTCATTTTCTCTCTTTTGCGCTGATCGTCAACACCAAAGATGTTCTCCAAGGTGATCAGTCCCTTGGACAACTTGTTTGTCTTCAACTGGATCACTTGGTCACCATACTGCACTTGTAATTTAGTCTGATTCCTAGTAGAGAACTCGACCTCCTCTTACATAAGAAGTTAACAATTTGTTGGTCATTGTCAAACACCTGCCAGCTAGTTATATTATCAGGTACAACATGCCACACAATGATCTTCACATGTTGTTCTGAATTCCGTTTGACATTTTCGGGGATGTCAAGTTGACCACCAACTTGACCAGCCTATCAACATCTTTGTTTCTTTCCCTATGCACTGCCTAAATATTGAAGGCATCGAAGTCTTCAATCATATCCCATGTTCTATGTTTGTATGACTTCAACAAGTCGTTCTTTGAAGCACTCCAAGCTCTAATTTGGTGGACAACTAACTCACTATCACCAAATACCTATAAAATTTGTATTCCTCTCTTTTGTGCTAGCTGAATGCCTTGAATTAAGGCCTCATATTCAGCAACATTGTTTGTGCAACTGAACTGAAATTTGAAAGCAGGGAAATAATTTTCTTTTTGTGGTGAGACCAACATCACACCGACTCCTGCTCCGTCCTTGCTTCTGGAGCTGTCAAAGTATAACTACCATATCTCATTCGGATCCTCATTAGTTTTCATCATGTTAGGGATAATGGCATCCTCCTCATGGATACAATATGTACCCAGTCCTATTTGCTCAATGTGATCAGTTGCATCAAACTGAAAAATAGTCTGCCCATTCATCCAACATGATATTTGGAATTTCTTCTACAAGTGTGGTAGCCTCGTGCGTGTTGTTATCTTCCTCTAAATCATGGATTGTGTAGTTCATGTTGATAAGGGTAGGGGAATAAGGCTCTATATAATCTTTGGAAATAGGCTCAGCCTTAATGGTCACCTTAGTTCCATACCTTGTCCTAAATAGCATATGGGACCAATCAGAGGATAGGTATCCACCTATTTTAGTAGTGAAATCTCTAGACAAGCATATACCAAAGTATGTAGGGAGATCAATGACTGAAATCTCTTATAAAACAGAGCAGTTGAGGCATGCATGTAGGGTAAGCTTCAAATCTTTAACAAGATCTACTGTCTTAATAGTAGTACCATCTAGTTGCACTACCCCTTTACTCACATGTTCATACTTGATACCTAACTGATCAACAATTTCTTTAGGCATGACAAAACTACCTGCCCCAAAATCAAACATACAATTATGTAATAAATTATTGCCAATGATTAGGGAAACATAGAAAGGGTGAGGATTACTGATTTTTCTTGTTCTTTCCTCCTCTTTTGGTTGGCACAGGTTTACTGGGGCAGCTTTTTTTTCTTTTGTTGTCTCTTTGGCAAGCTGATTGAAGCTCTAAAGGCTTCCTATAGTAAATCCCTTTGAGCTAGGATAAGTAGAGCTTCCCAAATAGTGACATTCAAATTGGTCTTCTTCATTTGGTCCAATACACTGAAGGGAATAGACCCAAATTTTGGAGGAGTCTTTGTAGCAACAATGTCTATTTTGGTTTGTTGATTAGTATGTTGTTGGCTTTGTGATGGATTCATTCTACCAACAATCTAATTTGCTTGAACTAGAGCAGCCTTAACTGTTGTACCTTCTTTCGTAGTCATTAGGGGCACATGAGAGGTTGATGCTTGACCAACCATAGGAACTGATGCATCTTCAGACACTCTTCTTTTTGATCTTGTATTGTACGCTATTAGATTTGTGTCCTAATTTATGCCACAAAAATCATCCTCATGCCAATTCACCAATGTGGATTCATTTTTCCTTTGCACTTGCTCTCCCACAATCTCTTGACTGGAATTAACTTGTTGTTCTGAAGCCATTGGTGGATTTTGGACCACCAAAGCTTAACTGAACTGTCCACTCTAACATAAGTTTTGGTTGTGAGGTTGATTACATGGATAGCACCAATCACTATCCTTAACTAGATTGTTCTGTATAGGCACAACTAAAGGTCTGGATGTGCTTGCAACATTGGGATTGATGGCATTTAGTGGCCTAACATAAATAGGTTGATATTGCCTTTGTACATTGCCCTGATATGGAAGTTTGTTAGGTTGTTGATCTTGATTGAAGGGCTGATATGGTCTATTGGGTTGTGCTTATTGCCTCCTTATTGCAACTAGCTCATTTTCAAAATTCTACAGCATGGTTATGATTGTGTGCAATTCATCCGAAGGTGTGGCTAGGGGAGGTGTAGGGGTGACCGTTGTAGGAATTGGAGCTACACTTGGCTGGATGATAGGAGCCTCTGGAAATAGAGGCATTGGTGGTCTTGGAGCAATCTTCCCAGCCTAAATCAAACTATTTTTTGCCCTTATTACTATGTCATATGCATCTAGTAACATAGTCCCTCCCATGGATTGAATCATGACAACAATATCACTATTTAGTGATCTCAAGTAATATAATAATATTGTATAAGGAGAGGGCTTCACCAACCAAGGAATCTTGTCCCAAGTCTTCTGAAATCTATAGTTGAAGTCAACCATAAATTCATGAAGAGCTCTTTTAATTGTTGTCAATTGTTCCATCAGAGACAAGTGGTCGCTCCTATCCTCAAAATGTTGACAGAGCCTATCCCCTAAATTGTTCTAATTATGAATGGAACTAGCTGGCAAACCTCTATACCATTGAAGTGTTTTTCATTTGAAGGAAGAAGTAAGTGTTGATAACTGAGAGGGGGGGGGGGGTGAATCAGTTATCCTAATTATTTCTTCTTTTGATCTTTCTTGTTAATCAAAGCAGCATTGAATCAAACAAACAAACATTACCATGAAATGAGAAACACATGACACAATATTTTTGACGTGGAAACCCGGTTAAGGGAGAAAACCATGGGGTGATTAACCCAAAGATTATTCTCTGTTAGAAGAATAAGGAATTACAAAATGGCACTTGCCAATTAGGGCTCACTGCCCGAGCACACTGCTCACAAAGAGGAACACTGCCTACAAGGAGACACACTGTCTACAAAAGAATGTTTATACAATACTTGAACTGATTGGAAGCATCTACATATGCTGGAGTTCAGTTCCGGTTAGGCTCAGTATACTGATCTGCTGCACTTCATCTTTCCTCTGCTCTTTTTCTACTTTTCTTTCACATACCGGATTTTTCTTATTACTTCTGCTCTGCTCTGCACTTATTCGCATACACCATAACTTAACTTTTCTTCTCACAACAAAATCCATCCTCTATTTATATCCGCACTAGTGATTTCATTATCTTTCTAGTCAGCACCCGGAATAGTCTATCTTCTCACAAACTTTGTTCTGTTGGCTGAATCCTTGCATATCAAGTAATGCGGATCAAGCATATACTTGTAGATATCATTAATCATGTCGGCCAAACATGATTCATGCCTTCACAACCTTTACCATCAACAGTAACATATCCAGAAAATAGTCTGATACTCTGTTAGTCAGTTCTTCCTCTGTTCTCTTTCAGGAATTCGGTACTCAACTATTCATATCTTCTTTCTTGTCCATCACCGGAGGCTAAATCCTTGGAATATACTACTCAAGGTGGTCCTTTTGACTTCCCCAAATCCGCACTACACCAAGACACTTCCTCTGAGAGATCCAGACCAATCTGTCGGACCTTGCCACATGCTCTGTTCTTGTTCACCGGACCACAACAGTCTTCATTCTGACTTCCGGTAGAGACACACCATGACTTGCGGATATGTGGGATGACCTTTGTTGCCATCAATGACAACAACCATGAATCCATATAGTGTCTCTTTCCAACAATCTCCCCCTTTGGCATTGATGGCAACACTTAGTGAAAAATGACTAAGTGTTTACACTATGCTCCCCCTTGGCTG
The DNA here is from genome assembly GCA_027924645.1 of Cunninghamia lanceolata. Classification (NCBI taxonomy): domain Eukaryota; kingdom Viridiplantae; phylum Streptophyta; class Pinopsida; order Cupressales; family Cupressaceae; genus Cunninghamia; species Cunninghamia lanceolata. The sequence continues at coordinate 3,840,519 of BSBN01000941.1, forward strand.
ATGCTCTATCTTTATATACAATTTCTGGAACTCCCCCTTAGTTGGATTCCTCATTTTTCACTGCTCTCACTCCCCCTTTGACATCAATGGCAAAGGGTATGGTCCGCACACCAAAATTTTCAAAAATTTATTATACTTAGCCGCATATTACATACTCACATAAACTGAAGAATGTCTGCAAAGGATGTCTTCAATTGGACCAGTTCTGTAGCCCAACTTTGCTTCATTCTGTCCAAAATTGAAATGTGACCACTTAACAAAAATGCAAAAGCTTCTGCCCTTTTGAAATCTGTCGGATCATTTGTTTGGGCGGTAGTCTGAGCATCACTGACGGCCTCATGCATAGTTTCTAACTTAGGGATTATAATCCTTCTAAGTTCTCCCATCCGGTTAGTTATATTCTTCCTTTCCTTCTCAAAGTTCTTTATTGCATTTGTGATTGCAATAGTTTGACATTCTTGATTCACTATGGAGGAAGAGAGAGGATCAAAACTTTGAGATAAACTTTGTAGTTTGTCCTGTTCCTCTTTTATTTTCTTATCAATTTCTACTGTTGCCTTTGACCAGGAGATACAAAATTTGTAGATGTCACCGCCATCCTTAAGAGCATTTTCTAAGCTCTTTATTCCAATACTCATATTTCTCCTATCATTAGAGATTAATCCTAGTACTTCTAAAAATCTCTTATCCAAAAATTCCTTCCGGACCTTTTCTTCAGCTGATTTTTCTAGAGAATCAAAATGTGTATCAACACTGCTGACTAAGGTTTTGAGATTACCGGAAGAGGAGGCTGTTGGATCTATCTGGACTGATGGCATAATCTTTTCAAGCACTCTGGAAGCAGCCTCTATCAACTCACAGTCTTCCATATGAGACTTTAGGAGTTTTTCATTTGCCTTAGCATTTGCAAATGAAGCTATCTTCATCGTCTGTACCGGAGAGAGAGAGTCAAAGTTGAATGGGCCTTTTAGAAGCTCCAGTTCATCAATCTCTATTGTTTCTTGGCTCAGAAATTTTTGAACAGTTTGTGCAGTGTCTCTTGCCGGAGACAGATGTTTCTTTTCTTTTACAGTTTTGTCCTTTGGAGTCTTTTCTCCTTCCACATTCTTACCACTTTCAGTTGTGGTTTTCTCTGTTGGAATCTTCTCTTTCTCTACATCCTTGGTGCTGTCAACCTCTTTTTCTTTTACTGATGCTTCTTTCTCCTGTAATTTCTCTTGGGATCCGGAGACTGTAGGAGAAACCGGAGGAGAGATGTTACTCTGTTCAAGGGCCACTTCTTCCGGAGCAGATGATTCCAAGTCCACAGCTGTTTTTGCACCTAAGTCCTCTACAATAGGAATGTTGAACCTTTTGAATGTATTCCAGAGGATCTCTTCAATGTCCTTGGCTACTTTGTCGGTCTCACCAAGCATAAGCCGATTCATCCTTGCTTTGCTTCTGAATTCATCCTTGTAGTCTTTGAATACCATGTTCATTGTTTTGTGATCAATTGAAGGATATAGCTGAATAGCTATCTGTTCCCTGATCTCAATGTCTTTTGCCATGGCATTGTTCTTTCTTATTTCTAATTCCTTCTCTAGACTCTTAGGAATTTCGGAGATAATCTCAATAAAAGCTTTATTGTAAATGTTCAGGTACCTGATTGTAGCTTCCTGCAAGATCTTTTGATCAGCCTCATTGTAGTCATCATAGAATTCAGCCACTGGTTGAAGGTTCCCATCCACAGTGACTGATTTGACTACACTGTCTAGAGACAGGGTGGGCTTTTCAACAAATTCCTCTGTCATTTCTTCCTTGTCTTGGCCTGTGGAGGGTTTACCAGATCCTTTCTTCTTCTGCTTCTTTATTTCTTTTACTCCCTCATCTGACTCAGTTTCCTCTTCATCCTTTTGGCTTTCATAAGCCCTTGTGGCTTTTGTCTTAGATCTTTTACCAGATGTCTGGACTTCCAGTTTTGAGCTTTTGGTTGTGGGAGGTGCAGATCTTTTTGATGATCTGGTCCGGGTGGAAGTTTCAACCGGAACACTTTCTTCACTTTTCTTTTCTGCCCTCTTCTTCTCTTTCTCATCCCCTTCCTTCTTCTTCCGGTGAGCATCAAGTGCTTCCATTGAGATTCCAAGGCCTTGTGCTATGTGTTCTACTTCTTTTCTAACTTTCCTCTTGATCTCCGGTTCTCTGAGTTCAACATGAATTTTTATACTTAGTTCCTCAAATGTTCCAAACCTTTCTGCCTTTGGATCTTTAGGCTGACTTAGCATGTGTTGAACATGCAGCTCCACTATCTATTCATCCACTTCATACCCCATGGGCATGATCCACACAGTTCTTGGTTCTACTGCCTCCATTAGACACCGATCAGTTTCTACCATAAAGCATACTGTGTCTTTGTACTTTTCAACAAGGGATTGGGGTATTCTTTCTCTTGCATGCATCATGCTCTGGAAGTTCTTGAAATATCCCCATAGAGCTGTTTTTCTTGCTTTAGCATCCCCAAGTCCATGCAAATAATCTCTGATTTGGATGGCAACCGGTCTGTCATTCTGCCATATCCATCCACTGGATCCGGGAAGCTCATTCATGTAATAAAAGAAGAGACAAAGGATCAAATTGCCATACTTGAAGGAGTTTTTCTTGTCCTTCTTGATCTTCTGCAGATTTTCAAAAAGTTGGTTTACAAGAAGCTCACACAAGTCATAGTCTGCATTCTCCTTTAACATTTGATAAGCTGTGTAGATTGTAGTTCCCGGTACTGAATTTTCCCTACTGGAGTGATAGATTTTGTAACCAATTATCATAGATGCAAATTTGACATCCGATTCAGTGATGTTTTCAACTGTCATAGCTCTCTTGTCAAACTTAGATCCGGTTGCATCACTAACTGTCTGATTTTTGACAGACTTGAGAACAGGTAATCCACTGGATGAGTGCAGACCGGTTACAGCCCTAATTGCATCTTTGGTGATCTTGAAGGGCTTGTTCAACCATAGGAAGTTGTCATGCACTCTACTTAGTACATACCGGACCCATTCATCTTCTTCAAAATAGGGGAAATGGATGCACTGTGCAAAGTGTTTGTCCCGGATGGCTTTGTACTGAGGTTTAATCTCAAATGAGTCATCTATCAACTATTTGTGATAGATATCCATCAGTTTTGATTCTCCAAAGTCTTCAAAATTCGCATGAATGTAAACCCTAATGTCCTCCATATGCAATACACCATGCGGAACACTAGAGAAGGCTCCTAGTGGATCTACTTCCAAAGATTTGTATGGATGTTTCTTGAATGTGGGGTGAGGTCTATCAGAGATCTTAACTATATTCGGAGTAGCCTTTTTTCAAAGATTTGCAGTGAGATATTGAAAACGTAAAATACCTTATGCGCCTTCAGTTATACGGAGTGGTTGGATTGATTTCTGTATGTAGTAACTTCTGCAAGTGATCTTCGGTGAACTTGATGAATTTTGTTGCAGAGCTCCGCTTTTCGCTTCTTCTTGGGTGTGGAATGATCAAGTGATTATTGAGAAATCCCTTATATTGTTTCGCAAACCCTAATATCTGTTTGCAATAAATGCTCGACCTACATTGTTCCGGTTTGCCTTATTCAGATAACTTGGAATACCGGATCAGTCCTGATCTATGAACATCATGCGGATCTTCCAACCATGAATAAATCAAGACGACACATCACAAGGACATCCCAAACACTCTGTCCAATCCGCAGAATAAGACAATGCATTTCCGGATCTCTCCGGATCCTTTTTGTAATCCTCTGTCATTCCGGAGCATCTCCCGGAACAGGTCTTATTTGATCGATCACAACTTCTTTACATCTCCATGCAGACCTCTGAAATCTTATCTGGATCATCTCAAGACTTATATCTTCAAACCCTTTACTCCGCATCTTGTGCCACATTCGGCACCACTTGATTGGCTGGGGGAACAGGATTTTCTATGAGTCTCCCCCTGAGCCAGAGCTCACTTTTTAGTTTCCGAAAGGAATATCAGCACCAGAGTCTGGTGCGGATCCAACCTCTACATTCTCTAAACTTTTCTTTACCCAAATCTTGTTCATCTAATTCCTAACTTCATCCGCATTCATCTTTTGTTTACCCTTGTCTTGATTCTGATTATACACCGGACCTTTTTTGTCTTGATTCTTGCTTCTGCAGACTTTTGCATTATGACCAAACCTATTACAGATTTGACAAATAACATTTCTTTGCATATTTGACTGATAGCCTCTTGATCTGCATTGATTAGCCATATGACCTATTCTATTACATGCAAAGCATCTACCATTGAATGATTTGTTTATTTGCATATTTCTGCATTCATGAAACTTGTGTCCATACCTTTTGTAGTTAAAGCACTGTCCGGAGAAGGATGAATTAGTCTGATTCATTCTATTTCTGCACTGATTAGCTTTGTGACCAAAGTGATTGCAGCTGTGGTAGTATCCATTGAAGGATGGATATCTTTGAGCATTGGGCTGTCTTACCGGAGGTCTTCTAGGCCTATTCCTTAGATTTTCTGATCCAAAATTCTTTTGACCAGATCCAGAGCTTTCTCTTTTCTCATATCCCAAACCATACTTGTCATCTGTCCTCTTTTGACTTCCAAGAAGTACTTCAAGTTGGGCAGAACTTATCTTGAATTTTTCTTTATATTCATTTGCTGTTTGAAGATCTCTTTTGAGAGAGACAGTTTGATCCTCAAGTTTTTCTTCATTATCTTTGGCATCTTCAAGATCAGATTCAAGATGTTTGATAATCATGTCCATTTGGTGGCATTCTTCTAATTTCTCTTTAAGAGATTGTCTTAGATTGTCTTCAGCTTTTCTTTTTTCTTCAATCTCTTGAGTAAACTTTATAGTTCCTGATTCCATTTCATGTCTTAACATAATGACTTCTTTTGATAACTTTTCACATAACTTGGTTTTCTCAGTCAATTCTTCATTTGTATTGCTTTCTTCACTTTGTCTTGCCAATTGTTGGAGCAGCTCCTTTCTCTTTTTCATAGAGAGACTTAATTTGTCTTTTAGTTCTCTCATGAATTCATCAGCCTGTTTGAGTCTTTCCTTTAATTCATTGACTTCAGAGTTTGACTGTTCAAGATCCTCAAGGGCAGTCTTGAGTTGCTCCCTTAAACCATATGCATCCATTTGAACTCCCAGATCTTCCTCAAGCTGTTAGGCTCTATTTGGAGGAACTTAGCTCTGATACCAATTGTTGATAACTGAGAGGGGGGGTGAATCAGTTATCCTAATTATTTCTTCTTTTGATCTTTCTTATTAATCAAAGCAGCATTGAATCAAACAAACAAACATTACCATGAAATGAGAAACACATGACACAGTATTTTTGACATGGAAACCCGATTAAGGGAGAAAACCACGGGGTGATTAACCCAAAGATTATTCTCTGTTAGAAGAATAAGGAATTACAAAATGGCACTTGCCAATTAGGGCTCACTGCCTGAGCACACTGCTCACAAAGAGGCACACTGCCTACAAGGAGACACACTGTCTACAAAAGAATGTTTATACAATACTTGAACTGATTGGAAGCATCTACATATGCTGGAGTTCAGTTCCAGTTAGGCTCAGTATACTGATTTGCTGCACTTCATCTTTCCTCTGCTCTTTTTCTACTTTTCTTTCACATACCGGATTTTTCTTATTACTTCTGCTCTGCTTTGCATTTATTCGCATACACCATAACTTAACTTTTCTTCTCACAACAAAATCCATCCTCTATTTATATCCGCACTAGTGATTTCATTATCTTTCTAGTTGGCACCCAGAATAGTCTATCTTCTCACAAACTTTGTTCTGTCGACTGAATCCTTGCATATCAAGTAATGCGGATCAAGCATATACTTGTAGATATCATTAATCATGTCGGCCAAACATGATTCATGCCTTCACAACCTTTACCATCAACAGTAACACATCCAGAAAATAGTCTGATACTCTGTTAGTCAGTTCTTCCTCTGTTCTCACTGTCTTTCAGGAATTCGGTACTCAACTATTCATATCTTCTTTCTTGTCCATCACCGGAGGCTAAATCCTTGGAATATACTACTCAAGGTGGTCCTTTTGACTTCCCCAAATCTGCACTGCACCAAGACACTTCCTCTGAGATCCGGACCAATCTGTCGGACCTTGCCACATGCTCTGTTCTTGTTCACCGGACCACAACAGTCTTCATTCTGACTTCCGGTAGAGACACACCATGACTTGCGGATATGTGGAATGACCTTTGTTGCCATCAATGACAACAACCATGAATCCTTATAGTGTCTCTTGCCAACAGTAAGTAGTCTCACAACAACATTATCTTCAGTGACATTGTGGACTGAGCATACATTGACAATATATTGGATATGCTCTGCAGGTGTAATTGAGTTTTCATTAGTGAAGAAAGGAATGGATTTCAGAGTTGAGGTGGGGATGTCATCATACTAGGCTAAGTCAAGTGGGATTCCCCCATTAAAGGCCACAAAATCTCTATTTCTTGGTTGAGCCATGCGTAAAGTGTTCAAATTTGTTCTAAGTATATGTAGACTTCTCCAAGAATACTAAAATCTAATAGGAGGAGGGGTGAATTGGGCTCTTGGAGGAGATAATACAACACTATTATTTCCCGTCATAGGAGACCTAGATAATCTACTTCTTCTTGAATCAACAAAATATAATTCTACAAATTAGAAATTACCTAAAGAAGAGGCTTTGGTCTACACTCTTGGCATGAAATTTGAAACTAGTTTGGACCAAGAGTTGCAGAGTCACTGGGTGCTTCTAAATGTCTTCACTGCTATAACCAACTAAGGATCAACACCAATCTTCTTAGTTCATCTCTTACTCAGAGGAGAGCATCCCATCGGGCGTGCCAGAAACTTATCACCTAAATTTGCACCCTGTTGTTGAAGCTTTTGGCAATTCCAACAAATTCAGTGTAACATTGGATTGGTCTGAAGGTGTGGGACCTTGCAAATTAAACCAAACCTCCAAAGAAGGTTGGCTCCTCTTTTCGACTTGAAGATTCAGAGAAAATAGCTAAACCTAGTGCTACAAATCACCAAGGGAAAGGGGAAGAAAGAAAATTGAAATGAAAGGGAGGTGATACACTAGATTTAGAGTGTTTTAACTACAACATCAACTCTAGATGCACAGATTGATCTCAAACAATTGATAAATCATACACAAAACATGAAATCCTAACAGAGGTAGAGAAATGAAGGGAATGCCAAGAGGAATAACCTATTCACAAATAGCAATCCAAACATAAATATCACACAGAGTTAAGAACATGAGGAGGCATAAATCAACTATTATATTGATTGAAGAGGCAAAATATTAGAATTGATGTAGAGTCCTTGCTGCAAGAGAACAACAACCTTTTTAATACATCTATTATATATATATATATATATATATATATATATATATATATATATATATATATATATATATATCATTTTACAGCTACAACCCTGGGCATGAGAAACCTAGTCAACATGTTTTGCCCATGTTGCATTAAATTCAGCTTCATAGGCCTTGTCAGAACTTGCACGATTTGGAAGGATGCCCATGCCCTGGTGTGTTGAAGACTCTGCAGTCTGGATGGCAGCCCATATTTTGGTATTGCAATTTGGTCATGAAGAGGGGCTTGCAAAAGCATGGGTCACAGATGTATTTCATCCATTCCATTAAATTTTGGTACTTACGCATTGAAGTTTTGCACTATTTCAACCACCTATATCTGACTCTGGCCTGCAACATTAAACTCTTGGCACTATTTCACCAACCAAGATCCAACTTACTCTGTACTGATGGCATTTGGTATTGGACTTGAGCCCATACACGAAAGAAACATGTTTCTAGGGCAAGATACAAATAGCGTACCCTTTTAATGCTTTTACAACACTATAAAGTGTTGATTTTTTTAAATATGCTTTTGACACCCTTTGCCACTTTGATTTGCACTTCATTATTTCAACCTTTATAGATCTTCATGCCTTAGCTAATTTAGCTCTTGCTTAGCACCATCAGATTTCCCTTTTACTTCCTTGATGAACCATCCCCTTTTATCGGTAAGTTTTCTAGTTGGTGAGCCTACCGATCAGCGAACCATGCTTTATCTTTCTTTGGTCAGCCACCTTGCCCACCGGCAAATTATTCTTCCTTCATTCCTTTAGACTTCTTTTTAATATTTCTTTCTATCTCCATCTCTTTGTCGGTCGATCGCCCAATCGAAGAATCGATGAACTTTTGAACCATTCATTCTGACCTACTCCTGCCTTAGAAAACTTTCTTCATTTGCGCTCGCCTCTTCATCGGCCCCTTCCTGTCGGTGAGTTTGCCTATAGGCGGACCTCCTGGTCGATGAACTTCTCAGTTCGTGAACTGGACTAAGGTCACTGATAAGAACTTAACTTTTTCCCTTTTGCCTTGTCTTTCTTCCTTGGACTTGAGCCCTTATCTTTTTTAAATCTGCTTTTGGTACCCTTTGCCACTTTGATTTTCACTTCATTATTTCAACCTTTATAGATCTTTGTGCCTTAGCTGATTTAGCTCTTCCTTAACACCATCAAACTCCCCTTTTACTTTCTCGATGAACCATTGAACCCTTTTATCGGTAGGTTTGCTAGTCAGTGAACCTGTTGATCGATGAACCACCCAGTTTGTGAACCATACTTTATCTTTCTTTGGTTGGCCACCCTGTCCATCAGTGAACTATTCTTCCTTCATTCCTTTAGACTTATTTTTAATCTTTCTTTTTGTCTCTATCTCTTTATTGGATGATCGCCCAATCTGCGAACCGGTGAACTTTCGAACCATTCATTCTGAATTGCTCCTGCCTTAGAAAACTTTCTTTGTTTGCGCTCGCCTCTTCATCAGCCCCTTCCTATCGGTGAGTTCTCCTGTCGATGAACCTCTTGGCCAACAAACTTCTCATTTCGTGAACCACTAAGTTCGCTAATAAGAACTTAACTTTTTCCCTTTTTGCCTTGTCTATCTTCCTTGCCGTCGACTTGGTGAATTGACAAACTTCCCAGTCGGCGAACTGACAGGTTTGCGAACTACCCAACCCACTGACAACAGCCTTTCTTGTGCTTGTCTCTCAAAAGAAAATCCATTCTTTCATTATCAGCGAGTTTACCTATTGGTGAACCTACGGATCAACGAACCGACAGGTTCACGAACAACCAAGTTCATCGATAATGCAAATTGTGCTAAGGCAAAACACTTAGGATTTTTAGGGATTTTGGGGGGAGTTTTTTTGCTAAGGTAAATCACCAACCGATTATGAATCGAGACTTACTCAACTATCCATAGTACAAACACCAACCAACTGTGAATCGATACTAACTCAACTATCCACAATAACTCTGCTCCATTTGTGGATTTCAAGACTAACTTCAAAATCCACAAATACATACCTACAAAACTATGGATCAAGACAGACTCAATTTGTAGAATTTTGTCGTCACACCAAAAGCACGTACTTGTGGTGGAGAGGGATGTCATCGTCGATATTATCGCTACGCCAACACCCCCCCACACAATAGAGCCGGATACAACCACCTACCATGTGGGATTCGTACCCACTACGTACCATGTCGATAAGCCGAGTTTACGCGGATGAAGGGTCGAGGGCTCAAGGGACTCGAACCGATAACCTACGCTCTGATACCATGTAGAATTTTGCCGTCACACCAAAAGCACGTACTTGTGGTGGAGAGGGATCTCATCGTCGATATTGTCACTACGCCAACACAATTATCCATAGATACGAATCATTAGGTTTGTGGATTGAGACATACTCAACTATCCACAAACCAAGAACTACCAAGCCCCCCTTGCTTCTCATGCAATGGATCATCTCTGATGGTGCTTCTCATGCAGTGGATCATCTCTGAGTGAGAAGCTATCTTGAGATGATGAAAAACCTCCTGCCTCCAATGTATTATTTTACACTTTATGTTGTATCCACTTGATATCACATGTAAACCTTTTGAGGCCTTGTCAAATGTAGCAAAAATGACCCCAAAAGCACAATAATTTGATAACATAATGAAACTAAACATTATAAAAAAAATAAGGTGTCAGAAAATGTACCTTTTATACAATGTGATATCCTTGTAACTCCGAAAAGTACATTAACTTATCATATGCAATTTCAATTTTAATAAAATGGTTCTGAACCATGCATCATTTCACCACTTCCAAACAATTGCAAAAAGCACGTTTATTTTTTACCAGAAACTTCAACAGCTCTACTTCAATACGCTTGTACTAATCACTTATGAACACATATATATTAACTGAGAGTATCAGACTATTACTTGGCTTCAAATCGATAAGTGGTAAAATACATTGATAGTAATGCACACTATTTCACCATTTATAAAAAAAAACTTGTGTAACATAGACAGTGACTGGGATACGTGTACACAAAAATAGGTCTCAACCAAATCAGGAGTGAGCATGCAGACTTTTACACTACCACAGGGAATTTCATTGTCATATCACCAAGATAAATTTAACGATTTTCAACACCCAGCATTCAGAGTTTTATGAATTTCAATTCCATTCTATTATAAAATGCAACTTCACTATGTAGCATCCAACAGCATTCTATCCCACATTTGGATCGCAACCAACAAAGAGATTCAATGCCTTGCAATTGATCTTCTACATCTGCTCTCACATGTGCAACAATAGGACCAAGTTGTATTTGTGGTTGGGTTCACAACAAAGTTTAATAACAAGAAGATTGCAGATTTGTATGAGAAAACAGACTTTCAACATAACAAATTTCTAATCGCACTTCTCTTTCAAGCTAATACCCTCCATCAATGATACAAAAATATAGTTCAATCACAAAATAAACCAAACCGCCAATTTAAACAACCCACTAACCTTATTGGCTACTTGCGGACACTTTCTTCAACCTGAGCAACCCGTGCTAACATCAATGTTATAGCACATAGAGGGATTTGGATGTTTCTCTAAACAATAGCAGAACCACGTCAATCTTCGATGATTTACAGGACCTTTTAATTGCTCTGATACCATATTGAATTATGGTGAGCATATTGAAAATGCAGATTACATAATAGTTGCACGGTTTACACCATTGTTGCTGATATATAACATATAATAATAATGCTTTTACATACACAAGGATTTACAATGACGTGCAAATTTTTATAAAGCATTGTTTTTCCATAACTTTCTAAAACTACCCCAAACCACTTAACAAGAAACTAACTCCCAACTAATTTAATATTTATAAACTAATATATTATTATTTATTTATTATCATCTAAACTATATACTAAACTATGATGTAATAATTCAGCATGTTTTACTTCTTGCCCTTGCTCCTAATAGAAGACAGATAAATTCCCTCGCATTATTCTTAAAATTAGGTCCCTCTACAGAGTAAAGCCTATGCAAAGCAACCCCATGGCATTTTTATGCTCTTCATACGACCCTATGATCTCTTTGCTTTAATTTTTCCCAAAGCTTCTAAGATTACTTCCCATTGCAAAATTCCCTCAAATCCCTATGCTTTCCTATCATTAAGTGGAGTACTCAATTACTATAAAGAAGGTTACCAATCAAAGATGGATCACTGAGGACACAAGCTTAGCATTGGTGCCTTTTTATAGATTACATGTTCTTTATTGTTTTGTAGATTAGAAATAGTAATTAACAAACACCCTCACCCTTGAGAAGTAAAACTTGTCTTTTATTTTCTCTTGGTTTATTGATTTTTTTATATCTAGTTTGAATTCATTGCATTGTTAAAATAGTTGTAAATTTCATTTATTAGAATAGCGTCATCTCATAAATTGATCTCAAAAATACCAAAAACATAGATAAATTACATTAGGGAAAGGCCATTTAAATTTGTATTGCATATAGAAAGTAGTAATTAAATCACTTTTAAAAGCTCTAAAAATATAGAAAGGTAGTTGTATCCATTTAGAAGTAAATTACATTAGAAACTCATACTAAACATTAAAACAAAAATAGAGCAAACCCTTGATTCCATCATGAGGTATAAATCTTTCAACATTTAAATAAACCCTCAATTTCATCACAAGCTACAAAGATTTTAACAAAACAAGCAAAAATAGAACATCCCTCTTCCTTAACCCAATACACATACTCAATGTGCGCAAGTGTGAAAGAAGATTAGACTAAATCAATCTTAGAGGAAATTAGGGACCCCACTGAAGAAGAATCCTAAGAACAAGAATAAATCTTGAGGCAAATAGAACAACAGAATGAACAAGGATACTAAGAGGAGATTCAAGCAAAAGAGATTAGAATCCTTGAGGTGTTAATCAACTTAAAACAAAGAAGACTAGACGTATTTCATCACTTTGCAACAAATGAACCAAACAAAATTAGATAAAATAACCCTCCATGTCACGTTAGAATAACAACAATAAATCCCCTTCAACATTTCTATCAACATCAAAATAATAACAATCGCAAGAACCAATAATAGAACACTCAAAATAACAATTCCGGTTGTGATCTGTGATGTTCTGCTTCCTCAAGAATAGAACACCCCCTCAATTCCACCACCACTCAACTAGCTTTTGTCATGAGAGGAGTGATTTAGGATGGACACATTTAGAAAGAACATAATTCATGTATTGTGTCAGAGTTTGACTCACTTGCAAGTTGTCTAAATCAAATTTGAATAATATAGAGACCAAGAATTGATGGTATTTAATGTGAGCATGAGTGTGTATGTGATGCACTCTAGCTTTGTTCCATCTATAGTGCACTTCTAAGCTCCACAATCTCCTCTCTATGGTGGATCTTTCTATCTTAGCTTGTCTATCTTTGCCATTAGCACCTATAGCCTAGGATGCTCTATTTTTGTAGGTGGTACTACTTGCACTCTCACAACCTCCATCTCAGCTCATCTAGCTCTGCCTACAATCTCTTAGGTCTTTCTACCACCTAGTCTCTCTATAGTGATAGCTATCATCTCTATAGTAGTTGTATCTACTATCTCTGTCCATGCTCCTCATATGCATCCCTCAATTGGGCAACCAACTCAAAAATATCACAATTGTGTCTCCCTATATGTTGAGGTTGGTAGTTTTTGTGCACATCATGCTCCAACTAGACTTGTAGGACCATCTCTGCAGATGACAATTGCAAGAGGAAAACAAAATTCTAATCATTCATCATCATCGTATAATCAAAATCATAAAAACATAATTCTAATATTCTAAATAAGCATAAATACACATGCTTATATAAATCCAAATCTCGTACTTGGGTCCTTGACTTTCTAGTTAGGGTCTAGGCATGTTATGGCTATGGTGGCTAGTGACTCTATACTAGCCCTACCTCTACTTGCTCTACAGTGGCCTTGTTACTCTCCCCTCACTCTGTCATGGGACTCAACTCTCTTGTAGTGGGAGTAGTTGTGGCTTTACCTTTGGTCCTAGCTGTAATGCCCCAGCTATTACACCAAGACATTAGTAGACAATAACTGGACAAACTATTTTTTTGTGATCTAATTGTGATATGCACATGTCCCAATTACACAATCATGCACTAGAAATGTCGTAGCATCCCATGATGAGACTATAGAACATGAAGAAAAATAACCAAGGTGACCACTCAGGGTCCAAACACACCAACCAAACATAAGTGGAAGACATACCAATCATGTGACAACACCAACATGATAACCCTATGAGAGAGTGGAACTCACTCCACGATGAAGGTCAAATGCCAATCCACAACCTCATACTCTCGTACATGGAATAGGATGAGGGTAATGATCACCTAAAATCCATCCCAACATGACACTACACAACCTCCAGGCACACAAGACATATAAGTAAGAAGGGGATCCACTAGGGAGATCACAACCCTCACTGAAAACATCGATGACTAGATGACATAGCGTGATGCACTCTTCCCAAGATAAAATAGTCATAACTCCCATAATACATCATGTCTAGTCAAGATAAAAATATGAGAGGACTTAGGGGACCATGGGGAACAACTTCTGTATACAAAGTTTCTCAAAAAATGTTGGGAAATGCTCGTTGTCTGAAGGCTCAAGGACTACAATGCAAAACAAGATAAAATGTTTTCAGGGACTCTAGCACTGTTTTGGGACTCCAAAACTTAGTTTTAGTGTCCCACTTGGGTGCTAGTGTCCCTCCTATGTGCTAGAGTCCCCCTGGGGAGCTAGAGTCCTTCCTGGGTGCTAGAGTCCACATGGGGCGCTAGTGTCCCTGAACATTGCCCGAATGTAATTTTTGCAAAGGCACAAGTTCCATAACAACTCTCAAACCTCCCCAAGGCCACTACCAACCCAAGAAACACTCAATAACCCATCAAAAACACTTAATATGCAAAACAATAGCCCCAAGGCCATTCAAGTTAGACAAAGAAAACGCATGTCGAAAACACTCTCCAACAAGGATACAGATCAACACATAAAACAACGCAAAGGCCAAGGCACAAGGGAGACGGTGAAAACCAAGCATACACCTCTCTCAACAAATCAAAACCCTCCAAGAGAGACCACCAATTTTTACATGTGGCTAACACACCAAGCAATGTCAACATTCGACCTACAAGCTGAATGGAGGGTCGACTACGACACCTCACCAAAATGATACATCCACAAGGATCCAAATCACATGGAATCCATTCACACACCAAAACAAATATGCTATCTAATCACAAATCATGAAAGGGTGAGTGCGAGATCATGATGGGCCAAACAGTGGCAATGGAGAAAAATTTTGTTGGATTAAAAAGTGCAAACATTTAGACTAATATTTAGATTTGGATGGAAATGATGATAATGTTTCTAGCTCAAATATAGATTTTCTCCAAAAATGCCTTAGGACTACCTCATATTTAGGCAACTGGGAGTCCCAAAACTTGCCAAAGAAACTTGAAAACAACATATTTAATGTTATCCTAAAATTTTCCATAATTTCATCCTTGAAGCTGACAGACTTTTTTGTAACTAATTCTAATCAAATGAAAAGAGTTTATAGAAGAAGCTATTAAGATTCTAAAAATATAATATACACCTCATAATAATTTTAATAGGTAATTATTATTAATTTTCTACATACGCTATGTCTGATTTCCTGATAGATATACATATTGAAAACCATCCATAACTTTCAACATATTAATCCTTTTTTAAATACAAAATGTGTCACATTCTAGGATTTATTGGGTATTTATTAAAATTAAAAAAAATTGAGTTTCATATATTTTTGACCAAGTTGGGTTGGTTGGAAAATTAATTTTTAATATTTTTAAAAAGTCACAGTAAAAAATTCATAAATAATTATTTATTTAATTAAAAAATTCAAAAAAATATGTGTCATATCCATTCATGTGTCCTTTACTTAAATCCAAATCATGGAGTAAAAATATTGTCTTTTTCTCATACTTAGGTTGGTCGGAATGACACCTACTTTTTACATTTTTCTAAAAATTTTAGTAGTGCTTCATTGAAATATCTAACTTTCACCAAACTATTTTTTAAAAAAAAATAGTAGCCCATAAACTACATTCAATTTATTACAACTTTTATTACTACCTTATTTCTATATTGTATAGATAACTCATTCAATTTTTGACATAAAGTTACTTAAGTCTGTTTTTCACATTTACATTGCCACTTAGGGGTAGTGTTTGGTCCATCATGATCCTACACCCACCCGAAAATAACTCATGTATAGAAATATGTAACATTCACCAATATGCTAACATACATGCCAAATATGATAATTTCCAAATGGAATGTCACGCTCGTTCAACACCAACGTCGAATCGAACCAAAACCAAACATGGAAATCTTAATCATAATGTGGGAACAAAACAACCCCATCAATAAACATGGAAAATTATAACTATAACATATAAAATAGAGGACTCCAACATCCCCACTTTATCATTTTCATCATATAAAATAATGTTACAAAATGATAAATTCCATCTAGAAAATGATTGTTTTTCAATCAAATGACATCATAAAATTACAACACAACAGAGTTTACTTCCCAAACATGGAAGTATCACACTCCAATGAATAAAGTATACAAAGCATGAATATACATCATAATACACCACCTCCAAAGTGGCCCAACAGACACAAAGTATTTAAAATAGTTAAAATGTCCTAAAATGACCAAAGAACCATCCAACTCCTGCAAGATCTGCTCGGACCAATGGGGAAATGTTACCCACCTGCCAACCATATTACCATCATTGCATGGAATAGATGCCTATGCCATACTAAGAAACCCCCGAGCTACAGAGAAGATGATCATGGAAAACCTGCTATCAAGGCCATCTCACACCAATCCAAGGAATACATAGAACACTCAATCAAGTACAAGGGTCTCAACCGCATCACTCACGCTAGAGTCACAAGATGAAATCACACACAAGCACAAGGCATCACTCGCATCACTAGTGCTCGCAACACACATGCAACAATTCACACCACAAGAAGCATAGAGGCAACATATGGCATAAACATCAATCAATACACAAGAAAGGATAATACTCCACAAAAATCATCTCAAGGATGGTGTCACTACTCTCATAGGAGCATCAAGGTTCCCATCCACCACTCGCACATAAGAGGATCAAGGTACACGTTCACTAGCCACACATAAGAGACATAGGGTGTACATCCACCGCTCACACATAAGAGACACAAGGTGTATGACAACTACTCTAGACACTCAACCAACATCATCCAATATGAGTTGGGAACTAACCAACCCACACAATCAAGGGCTTCCTCCTTCAAGGAACTTGAAAATAGAAAAAGACCATTTTCCCCCAAAAATCACGCTCCCCAATGCAACTATAAAATTACATATATAGGGAAGTCCATTCTACATAACATACAACATTCAAAATTTCCAAAAATTCCATAAAATAAAATAAAATAATTTTAGGAATGTCTAGGGTCCTGTTAGGACAGTAAAATTTTGAAATTTTACTATCTTCTCAGTCCATCATATTTGAACAAATTATGAAAAAACATCTCAAAAAACATGATAAAAATTTAATATATCTCTCAAGGTGTCTAATGATGAGCAGTGCCAAATTTCTTCAAGGTCAATCCATCGGCAAAATGTTGTTTTGCTTACACCGACACATAAGGAATCATTCGGAAATAACCATCGGTGTGAGAATACAAATCGGAAGGAGATTTATGAAAGTCATTGATGGAATAAGTAATACCAATGACTTTACATCGGCAAGAGAACCAAGTAGTCATACCAATCGATATGACTGATAACCATCGGAGGATCCTTCAAAAGCTGCCCCGACAGTATATATCATACCGATGAAATATTTCGGCAAGAGTTTCACCGAACATCCTGCGGGAGCAACGAAGCAAATAGCCATTGGCAAGAAGTAAACTATCGGGATAAGACACAAAGAAGTTTCTGATACTCAAAGTCTTGGCGATAAGAGAGCTTTTGGTGAGACTCACAGCGATACACATATCTATCGGGATAACTCGACATATCGAGACAAAGGAATTAGGTCTTGCCGATTTACAAGTCACGACGATCAAAAGGTGTCGGTGACACTTTGATATACTCTGTCCGATAAAGAATATGAAAGAGCCATCGAGGAGATGATTTGGATCGGGTTGTCTTTAAAAAGCTATCCCGATAGTATATTTCATTCCGATAAGAATAAATTTATACCTATTGATACTCTAGCGGCAAGACAATATCAAAGTCATCCCGATCCAAAGTAGAGACGATTATCGGTGAGACGACAAAGCTCGGGGAAACATGAATATATTATCCCAATGGCATTGATCTCCCCGATAACAAGTTGTTGTTACACATATCTGTGAGACTCTCACCGATAGTCATATCGGTAGGACTCACTATATCGCAGAAAAATTTAAAACACATGGCGATGAAGGAAGTCATGCCGATGGTCGCGCCCACTTAAGATATGACATAACATAGCATCGAGAATACAATTGAGGGGTCACGTCGATTGATTGTTTGCGCCATAAAGAGATATTAAGGTCGCCCAGACATTTTGAAAATCATGCCGATGACAGGAGTTATGGCGATGTGACATTTCACAGCGATGAGCGACATTGCATTGATCAGACAATTAAATGCATACGGTGATGAAATCCTTTAAGATCATTATAATTGAACGAGTTGTCTGAGAAGGAAATATGGAGGAATTCTTGAGGCGCAAAGCAAAAGATTTTAATCACAGCCACAGAACAACAGGTACTTACATACGAACCATTGTGTATAGCCTGTGTTTGAATTTTCTACCAAAATTTGAATATGGATACTCTGGGAAAGGGAAAAGGTAGAAAATCACAAGGGGAAACTAGTAAATCTAAAAAACAAAAAACTGATCAAACCCCTGAAGAAAAAATAAAAGATAGAAAACTCAACCAGGACTTAATTGACCAATTGCCTGGGTCAACTCCCAAGGCTAGAAGGTCTGCCCAACTCAGGGAAGAAGTTGAGAAATTAGAAGATAAACATAAACGCCTGGGAGATATCTGGACCCCAATTTGGGGATATGAGCTTTTCAGATTCCACTATAATAGAAGGTTTAGGAATGCTCCTGTGTCAAACCCATGGCACATGAATTTGGGAAAACTGGTTGTACCTAATGTATTGTTGAATGTGGAACTCCTTCAATTGCTTGCCAGACATTACAATCCTAGCCAAAAAGCCATCTATAACCCACAGGGAGAACCAATTGTGCATCTATCAAAAAATGCTATTTGTGAGGTGTTTGATTTGGATGACTTATGCACTGTCCCTTTCATGACTATTCCTCTAATGGTCATAGCTTTTGACATCCAGTGTCATAATGCAAGGCAATTTGATTATGCTGCTTATATTGCTAATAGAATGGACTCTGGTCTGTCTGCGATAAAAAAACAGTGCTCCAGCATGCTCTTTTGAGCATTACTCAATGCTTATGCACATCGTGTTATATTACGGCCAAGAAGTAGGGTTATGGCCAAGTGAGTTTCGAATTGTTGCTGCAGATAAGAAAGGGGAAAAGATACCCATACAAATTTGGACTAGAATCTGGGATAGTAGATATGCCCACTCCAGCTATGTTCAATTTGAAGAACACTGTGTAAAAGTGCTGTATAGGTATTTTAACCACCCCTGTGAATATTCAATTTCAACTGAAATAAAAAGATTCCTCAGACCAAAAGATTTTGGTGGCCCCCCTATTGTCACTCATAATTGGGGGGACTGGTATTGCTTTGAGGATGCTACTATGATCAGAGTTTATGGATTTGAGGATACCCCATTCATATTGCCTAAGACTATTCCTGACAGACTTGCATATTTAGAGATAATTAGGCAAATGCATTGTTCAAATGTGATGCATCTAAGTTCACGTGATAAATAATCATTTATGCCCAGCACCTTATGCTTTGGAGATTTTATTGTGGTTTCAAAAGAAGGTTACAATCTCATTTTGGATAAATTAATGCATTATAACATGATGACTGCTGAGGCGAGGAAAGGATTTGACCCTGAAGGCTTTATTGACTCTGCAAGAAGAAAACAAAATCTCAGTGGATACAGGCACATACATTATCCACATGATGATGTTATTAGAAATCTAGAAGAAGCTGAAGTTGAATTAGTTGTAGAAAAATATAACAGAGATTTAAGTGAAAAGAAAAAGAAGATAGCAGAGATTGAGGTTGTATCCTCTGAGGATGAAGAACTGACAGGGCAAGAACAACCATAGGACAAAACACTAGAGATGTCCAAAAGGAAAATGCTACAATATCAGCCTCTAGTTGTGCTACATGATGAGGAGGGGTCTGCTAATGAGGATCCACGCCAAACAGCCTATGATTCTTTTATCTCAGATGATAAATTTATTCAGTCAAAAGAATTTAAATCTTTCTTGTATAAATACAAAGGGAAAGAGATCAGAGAGTCAGTAGATGATGTCTCTGCTGATAATGAAAAACAATTGTTAGATATGTTGAAAGAAACAATAGATAAAGAGATGCAAGACATGACACCTAGCAAGGGTAGACAGTTACTTAAGGATGCAGGGGTTATGATTTTTCCTGGTCTAGATTTAAATTCTGCTTTGGTTTTTGACAGTTTTCTGAATAGTGCAAATGATAAGTATAAACTTACTCCAGAAGGAGTTAATGAAGTATTTATGGGAACAAGATATAATAATGATGAAAATTCCTTGATGATATGGGCGTTATACCCTCCCCATAAGAAAATGGCCATCATAGATACCGAAAAGACTTTTGGCCACGTTATGACTTTGAAAGTAGGGGAAACTGACCCTATAACTATTGCAGACATTGGTATCAATGTTGCAAAATTGAATAAGGCACAAGCTCAAATGTTGATCAAAGAGAGAGATGCATACAAATTGAATTGTGAAAGATTGACAAAAGAAAATGATTACTTGAAAGATGCTGTTAAAAGTACTTTTGGCCAATCCACAAAAAGAATAACTCAAGGTGAGAGCTCACAGGGCATCCAAGTATTATCCCCTGACCAAGCAACACAAATTTAGATAGATGCATTTGTTACAATACTGCAGAGCAGGTATACAAACATGGTGCGGTGGTTAAACCAATTCTGGGATAACTACTCAGAAAATCACAAAGCAGTTAAAGAACATGAAAGACTTGATAAGAGAATATAGGAAAAATTGATTGAGCTATGAAATAGAAGTACTACTGATAGTACATATATCTTTGATGCAGGAGCATTACTCAAACAACACCAAAATTACTATGACAAACTTGAAGCTGATGCTAAAGAAGGTACTGATGCTTCAAACGCAGGAGTGCCCAGATTATTTAAAGACAACGGGGAAGTAAAGAGCAAAGAAGAATGGATTGTCGATTGTCAAGTTATATTACAACAGGCCACAGAAGCTCTGAAAGACAAAGCCTCCACATCTAAAGAAGCTTGCAGACACCTGGAAAGAATGGTCACACTTGATGTGATTACCAGAGATGCTATTGATCTTATTGAGTCTCACCGTGATCAGGAGTATTTAGATCACTTGGCTAAAGTTTATTTATGGCTGAATAAAGCCTAATCATGATTATGTAATAGCTATTAATGTTTGTTAAGTTACCAAAAGACTTATTGGAGAGTCATGTCTCTTCATAGAAACATCTATATAAGTTCAAACAATCGGTGCTGAAACATCATCAGCAGTAGAATATATTCATATACATCATATATAAAATGTTCCAAAATGACTATGTTACATATTTTATTTGAAGAAGAAGTTTGAAGTTCCCTGATTTAGTGGTTCTACTTTGGTATCAGTTGTTTGTTAAAATTATTCAATTGTGTGGATGTCTCCATTTCTGCATTTCCTTGATATTTAGATTAATGTATCAAGTATATATTTAATCTGTCAATACACATTTGTTGTATCTGTGTGATTAAATAGGTTGGTGTCCATTTGAGGAATTAAACCCTTCTGATTTAGTTACAGTAGCTTGGAAGTATTAAGTTTGGATTACTAAGTAGGGCCATATAATTAGATTGCCATTCTGTCTCCAGTAAAATATTATCTGTTAATCTTGTCCATTCATTTCATTTGGTTCCTTCAAGTAAGGATTAAAATACCTTCTGGTGAATTATAAGATATCTGATTCTATTTGGTTGGATTATCAAGAAGAGTTTGTCAGTCATTTACTTGCACGTTTATACAAGTTATAAACTAAAACTTTGCCAAACAATTAGAATTATTACCATCAGGAAACCACTAATCTTGGTCCTTCAAATTGACTCTGTTACCCAACAAGGCACTAGTCTCATTCAACTCATTATTTAAAACCTTTTACCTTGATATTGCTTATACAATTTCTACCAATTACTCATTAGACATTAAACATAAAATTAGTTAGCAAGCATTTCATCTATCCTACATCCTATGCCATTGTAGATAGATTTGATTAGTCCATACATTCACATTTAGTCTGCTTTAATTTCCCAAGGTTCACCCGCCTAGGTATAGCAGGACCTAAAGCGAAGGAAATCATCAAACCTTGAAGGTTGATTTCGTCAAGTTAGTTCAAAAACGTTGCAAATCCAAACATAGAGCTTGGCATCCTCTTAGGATTGGCAACCTGCATTTTTGAAACCTAACAAATTGGCGACCCTACTGGGGACTTAGTAAAAGACCTTAGAAATTAATCCTTTCTTCCATAGAGTCATTTCAGAAAATTTAATTTGGTAACTCTGCTGGTGACAAGAACCCTACAGATAAAATATAAACTTTTCCTATTTAATAAATAGGTGGCGACTCTAGTTACAATTATAACAAAGAATTCAATATCAAATGGATGGTAGGAGATCCAAGATGGAAGGTAGAAATTTGCAGTCATCTCCACCACCTAGGAACATTTCCAAAAGAAATGGGAATTCAAAATATTCCCACCAAGTTAATAAGCTGGATATCCAAGAGAATGATTCAGAACAAAATATTTCAATTCACAACAAATTCACACCTTTGCATGATTCAAATGAGAACCTCATTGGAGCAACTGATGATATTTTAGCAAGGTATAGACCCACTCCTCAAGAACAGTGTGATTATGATGCAAAGATTATGAGGGATATTGATCAAAACCAAGCTGAACATGACTTCAAGATGTCATTACATCAGGGAGAAGAGATGGGTTATGAATTTTCAAACCAGGGAATGAATGATAATCTAGAATATTAGGAAAAAAATAACAATGCAGAGAATTTAAAAGACATGAGTGAAGAGCAACAGGAAATACTCATGCTCCAGAAAGAACTTGAAAGGTACGAGATACAGGAAGAGAGAGAGTTGTTGCAGCAAGAAATTCAACAGAGGAAAAGTAAAGCCAAAACAGCTCCCCCAAAATATGTACCCCCGCACAGAGGGAATATTTCAAGAAATACATAGCAAAATACAGGTGGTGCTCAAAACTCACATGCTTCTAGAAGTCATCAGAACACTATTCCCCAAAACCCTAGACCACCTCCCATACGTAATGCATCTCAACACATAGTAAATACTTACCCACCCCCTGGTCAACAATATTATAGACCACAAAATCATCACACAAATCCCCACATGAACCAACATCAACAATATGCATATCATTAGCCACCAGGTGGATACAGTTATTATCCCAATCCACCACCTTTGAATTTCCCACCCCAAAACCTTGCAAATATATGTAGTCAATTTGATTTAACTGGATATCAGTTGTATCCATATCCTATGGATAGTACTTGGAGAAATATGGTTCCCAAGTTTACTGGAAACAATGCAATATCTGCGGAAGATCATATCAGAAGTTTTAATGCTTTTGTACAGGATATTGGTATGGATTGGGAAGACATAAGAATGAGGTTATTTATGATGTCCCTCACTGAAGATGCCAGAGATTGGTTTAATAGCTTGCCTGATGCATCAATCAATTCAATAACTGATTTCCATAACCAGTTTAAGGATCAGTATGGTAACCAATATGCTCCTGAGTTTGCATTACATGAATTAATAAGTATACAGAAGTATCAAAATGAGTCAGTATTTGATTTCAACTTGAAGTTTTCCAAGTTACATAATAAGGTACCACATGGAGCTAAGTTATCTGACCAGGCAGCACTAAGTATCTATATGAAAGCATTTGACCCCAAAACAGGATACGAACTTAGAAACAGGTGTCCTGCAACCTTGGCCGAAGCACAGAAAGTGGCCATAACTATTAAAAATAATAGGAAGGCTGCAGGAATGGTCAGTAAGAGGGATAATCATAGAAATCCTCAAAATCCAACTGTTCAGCAGACTAAACCAGATGGTCAGCATAGGCATGAAAGACCTAGGTTACATGATATGCCCTACAATACAAATTGGAAGGATGGAAGACCTATCGATAACAGCAGAAAGCAACCATATGGAAAGGATACTCCTGATCCCCTGAAAAGAAACATGGCACATATGGCAGAAAATAAACCTTGGTGTTTTGTATGTAATTTACCACATTTACCTGAATACTGTGAGGTAGCTAAATCAATACAGCAAGAGGAAATGCTATACAACTATAATAGGGATAATCACACCATCAATATGATGCAGGATACACCATGTGTGGTGACAGAAGATTACTCTTCTTCAGAAGAAGAAGGATATGAGTATGATGTAGGGAACCAGAAGTATCATATCAACATGGGAGAACAAGAGGTATTCTCAGACCAAGAAGATAGTTGTAACAACAAGTCATATGGTTAATGGAGAAAACCTACTGAGGATGAAAGAGAAGCTCTCACAGTGGCTGCAGTGGCTCAAGCTCGAAACACTTATAACTTAAGGAATAGAACAACAAATGTTGGGCAAGGAACTCCTGGGAGTGTATTTATAAAAGACCAGAATAACAAAGGGAATAATACAAAATCATCATCCAAAGAATTAGAAAAGGGGGATAAAAGTAAAATGAAAGAAAATCAAGAAAAAGAGAACACAAAAACAGAAAAGAATGACCAGATCATAGCCCATTCTTTTGACATTGCACATGCGGTGTCTCAGGTGAAGATATCAGTCCCACTCCTAGAGATGATGAAAATAGATAAATATAGGAGTACAGTTGTCAAGATGATTTCTGATACACCAAATCCAAAACATAAAAGGTTTGAAAAAACAACAAATAATGTGCATCAAGAAAATTTCAAGATGCCTGAAGTATACCTTGGTGACACACTTACTAAAAATCCCTCACAGGTGGACCCGTTCTATACTACACTAATAATCAAGAACAGGATAGTCAGGAATTGTATGATTGATTCAGGTGCTGCTATGAATATCATGCCTATAGCAGTTATGAAAGAATTAGGAATGTGGGTTGATACTACGTATGGTCAGTGTTATGCAATGGATAACAGATCTATCCCAGTAGTTGGTATTATGAAAGATGTAAAGATAAAACTTGCCTCACACCCTGAAGCAACTTATAACATTGACATCACTGTGGTTGATATCCCACCGTATTATGGAATGCTTCTATCAAGGCAATGGGCTGCAATGACAGGAGGCAATGTTCAATTAGATCTATCATATGCCACCATACCAGTAGGTGGCAAGGAAATCAAGTTGTGCAGAGAGCCAAGGTATGACAATATTATAGAAAGAATGGATCGGCATCAGATAAATTTCTTTTGTGATACAGATTTAGGAGTTTTCAAAGTTGGAGAAACTACACCAGAATTACATAATACTGATCCAATACACACTGAATCTATGAAAGAAGAAAAAGATCTGTGGAAAATGTATTTTGATGGTGCATGCAACAAAATAGGAAATGGGGCTGGAGTAATTTTCATTTCACCAGGAGGTAAAACTTTCAAATACTCTTTCCTATTGACATTTGAATGCACAAATAATGTAGCCGAGTATGAAGCCCTGCTCATTGGCCTAAACATAGCCACTAAACACAAAATAAAAAAGTTAGCTGTTTATGGTGATTCTGAACTGGTCATCTCCCAAGTAAGAGAAAAATACTTATCTAAAAATAAAAGATTAAGACAATACAGAAATGCAGTTTGGGATAGTGTTGAATTATTTGATGCCTTTTCAATCAGCTGGGTTGATAGGTCTAAAAACATTATGGTAGACTTTTTAGCAAACATTGCATTAAAGAGAGATGATGTCACATTAGGAGGAATCACAGAAGTTGAATTTAAAACTAGACCTACCATCCCTGATAATATACAGAACTGGCAAGTATTTGATAGTGATGCTGATATAATCAATTTCTTGCATTGTGCTGACTATTATGAAAATCAAGAAATTGATTTTAATGCATTTGTAGAGGAACATGATGGGAAGGAAACCCTTTTTGGCCAAGAGGTGGTTCAGTTGAAAATGAATAAGATACCCAAAGGACTTATTGCATTAGAAAAGGCATTTGATGGCCATGACAGATATAAAAAGAAAGACACACCAGTGATACCTAGTAACCTTGAAGAAATCAATTTAGGGACACAAACAACCCCAAAAAATGTGTATATTGGAAGAAGTCTTGACCCAAAAATTAGGAGCAGACTTATCAACTTGCTCAGGAAGTACAGGCATGTATTCGCTTGGTCATATGATGATTTAAAGGCATATAGAGAGGATTTATTTCAACATGAGATACCACTGAAGCCAAACACTAAACCATTCAGACAGAAGCAGAGGCCGATTAATCCTACATTAGCCCCTAAAATGCTAGAGGAACTTACAAAGTTAAGCGATGGAGCTATAATCAAACCTATTAGACATTCTTCCTGGGTTTCAAATTTAGTGTTTGTCAGAAAAAAGAATGGTGACATTAGACTGTGTGTTGATTTCAGAAACTTGAATAAGTCTTCCCTCAAAGATAATTATCCTCTCCCTAATATGGAAGCAATATTGCAGAAAGTCACTGGGTGTGAATTGTTATCAATGATGGATGGTTTCTCCGGTTACAATCAGGTAAAAGTTAAGGAGTCAGAACAATTTAAGACTGCATTCACTACTCTTGGGGAACATATGTATATTTGAGAATGCCATTCGGATTAACTAATGCCGGAGCAACATTCCAAAGAGCAATGGATGTGGCTTTTGCTGAATTGATCAATAATATTATGATAGTGTATCAAGATGATTTGACAGCATATTCAGAAAAGGTTGAAGATCATTGCACACACTTGGAACAAATATTTATCAAAGCCCTAGAATATGGGATATCATTGAACCCTAAAAAATGCCATTTTGCAGTGACATAAGGAAAATTGCTTGGTCATATAGTCTCGAAGGAAGGAGTTAAAATAGATCCTGAAAGGGTAAAAGCAATTGATCAGCTCCCTATTCCAAAAAATGTAAAAGCCATACAATCATTTTTTGGCCAGATAAATTTTGTCAGAAGATTTATACCAAATTTTGCAGAAATTGTTTGTCCTATATCAAAAATGCTAAAGAAGAACTCAGAAATAAAGTGGACAATAGAAACATTAGAAGCATTTGGCAATATTAAGAGGGCAATCAAGCAAGCCCCAGTCTTAATATCCCCTGACTTCAATAAATCATTCTAATTGTTCTCATTTGCTTCCTATCATACAGTTGCAGCAGTGTTATTACAGAAAAACAATGATGGATATGAACAACCTATCTCTTTCTTCAGCAAGTCCCTCCAGAATGCAGAATTGAAGTATGACATTATTGAAAAATAGGCATATGCATTGGTAAAAGTAGTTAAAAATTTTAGACCATATTTGGTGGGGGCCAAAATCATAGCATATGTTCCTAATGCTGCAGTGAAGGATGTGTTGATCCAAACTGAAGTCACCAGTAGGAGATGTAGGTGGATCAATAGGATTCAGGAATTCAACATTGAAATCCAAATCACTAAATTAGTGAGAGGACAGGGTCTTGCCAAATTGATGGCTGAAACTAATCTAGAAGCTTCTCAGATATGTAATGTTGATGCAAGTACCAGTATTGAACACACTCCATGGTATACTGATATAATATATTATCTAAAACATATGAAGTGTCCTGAAGGATATGATGATAACAAAAGGAGGACACTCAAACTACAAGCTTCAAAATATGTACTCATCAGTGGGAATCTTTATTGGAAAAACAGAGATGGGGTTCTACTATTATGCTTGGATGAATATCAGTCAAAACATATTATGAAGGAGTTGCATGAAGGCATGTGCGGAGGTCATTTCTCAGCAAAAACTACAGCCCACAAAATCCTGAGGGCAGGATATTATTGGCCTAAAGTTTTTAATGATTCATACCAGTACACTAGAAAGTGTGAAGCATGCCAGAAGTTCTCAGGCAAGTTAAAATATCAGGGAGCACTACCTTTAAAACCTATGCAGGTTGAGGCTCCATTTTATCAATGGGGTATTGATTTTATAGGTGAAATCTCAGAGAAATCAAGTGGGGGGCATAAATGGATTTTAGTTGCTAATGACTACTTTACAAAATGGGTGGAAGCGATCCCAACGAAACAGGAAACAAGTAAAGTTGTGATTAATTTTCTAATGGATAATATTATATGCAGATTTGGTACTCCAGTAAGATTGATTACAGATAATGGGATGTGTTTTAGATCTGATGAATTCAAAGGATTTTGCAGTACACATGGTATCACTGTTTCTTATGCTGCTCCTTACCATCCACAGGCCAATGGACAAGCAGAATCAAGTAACAAAAGCCTCTTGAAAATCATAAAAAGAATGTTGGACAGAAACAAGAAGGCTTGGGATTCAAAATTAAGAATGCCAGTATGGGCTGATAGGATTACTATAAAAAGAGCAATTGGAAGATCTCCTTATGAGTTGGTGTATGGTGCACAAGCCAAATTGCCATTGGAAAATCTTATACCAGTATACAAGTTTATTCTTTAGGAAGACTTGAATATTCCTGAACCCATGGAGGAAAGGTTGGAACAACTGGCAGAACTGGATGAAACAAGAAGAACAGCTCAGAGGCAGAATGTTAAATTACAATCACAAGTAAAATATCTCTTTGACAAGAAGGCCAAAAATAGAAAGTTTGAAATAAATGATCTGGTACTGATGTGGAATGCAAGGTGTCAGGACAAAGGAAAACATGGAAAATTTGAAACCCTGTGGTTGGGTCCTTTTGTTATTATTGGCAAGGGAGGTGATGATTCTTACTATGTACAGAATATGTCAGGAGAGGAGTAGGAATTGCCTGTACATGGGCAATACTTGAAGCAGTTCTTTTCATAAACATGTACAAAGAGAATTGAGCGTTGCCAGTGCATGGACAACCTTCAAATAATTCTCAAAAATATTTTACTCCATGCACAGTAGTCTAGGAATCATTCCCGTTCCCCATTATTTGTTACTTTCCTTTTCCCATTTTCATAAAAACCTCACCCCAAAATAAATAAAATATGTGGTCTACTTCCCCAGAAGATTTGGATCCTTGTTATACTCACAGGGAGTATACATCCCAGACAAAGCCACTGTTAGGACAGTAAAATTTTGAAATTTTACTATCTTCTCAGTCCATCATATTTGAACAAATTCTGAAAAAACATCTCAAAAAACATGATAAAAATTTAATATATCTCTCAAGGTGTCTAATGATGAGCAGTGCCAAATTTCTTCAAGGTCAATCCATCGGCAAGATGTTGTTTTGCTTACACCGACACATAAGGAATCATTCGGAAATAACCATCGGCGTGAGAATACAGATCGGAAGGAGATTTATGGAAGTCACCGATGGAATAAGTAATACCGATGACTTATGGAAGTCACCGATGGAATAAGTAATACCGATGACTTTACATTGGCAAGAGAACCAAGTAGTCATACCGATCGGTATGACTGATAACCATCGGAGGATCCTTCAAAAGCTGCCCCAACAGTATATATCATACCGATGAAATATTTCAGCAAGAGTTTCACCGAACATCCTGCGGGAGCAACGAAGCAAATAGCCATCGGCAAGAAGTAAACTATCGAGATAAGACACAAAGAAGTTTTCGATACTCAAAGTCTTGGCGATAAGAGAGCATTCGGCGAGACTCACAGCGATACACATATCTATCGGGATAACTCGACATATCAGGACAAAGGAATTAGGTCTTGCCGATTTACAAGTCACAGCAATTAAAAGGTGTCGGTGACACTTTGATATACTCTGTCCGATAAAGAATATGAAAGAGCCATCGGGGAGATGATTTGGATCGGGTTGTCTTTAAAAAGCTATCCCGATAGTATATTTCATTCCGATAAGAATAAATTTATACCTATTGATACTCTAGCGGCAAGACAATATCAAAGTCATCCTGATCCAAAGTAGAGACGATTATCGGTGAGATGACAAAGCTCGGGGAAACATGAATATATTATCCCGATGGCATTGATCTCCCCGATAACAAGTAGTTGTTACACATATCTGTGAGACTCTCACCGATAGTCATATCGGTAGGATTCACTATATTGCAGAAAAATTTAAAACACATGGCGATGAAGGAAGTCATGCCGATGGTCGCGCCCACTTAAGATATGACATAACATAGCATTGGGAATACAATTGAGGGGTCACGTCGATTGATTGTTCATGCCATGAAGAGATATTAAGGTCGCCCAGACATTTTGAAAATCATGCCGATGACAGGAGTTATGGCGATGTGACATTTCACAGCGATGAGCGACATTGCATTGATCAGACAATTAAATGCATACGGTGATGAAATCCTTTAAGATCATTATAATTGAATGAGTTGTCTGAGAAGGAAATACGGAGGAATTCTTGAGGCGCAAAGCAAAAGATTTTAATCACAGCCACAGAACAACAGGTACTTACATACGAACCATTATGTATAGCCTGTGTTTGAATTTTCTACCAAAATTTGAATATGGATACTCTAGGAAAGGGAAAAGGTAGAAAATCACAAGGGGAAACTAGTAAATCTAAAAAACAAAAAACTGATCAAACCCCTGAAGAAAAAATAAAAGATAGAAAACTCAACCAGGACTTAATTGACCAATTGCCTAGGTCAAATCCCAAGGCCAGAAGGTCTGCCCAACTCAGGGCAGAAGTTGAGAAATTAGAAGATAAACATAAACGCCTGGGAGATATCTGGACCCCAATTCGGGGATACAGATTCCACTATAATAGAAGGTTTAGGAATGCTCCTGTGTTAAACCCATGGCACATGAATTTGGGAAAACTGGTTGTACCTAATGTATTCTTGAATGTGGAACTCCTTCAATTGCTTGCCAGACATTACAATCCTAGCCTAAAAGCCATCTGTAACCCATAGGGAGAACTAATTGTGCATCTATCAAAAAATGCTATTTGTGAGGTGTTTGATTTGGATGACTTATGCACTGTCCCTATTGTTTATGAAGATCTGGATAAAGAGTATTGGAGAATGGATACAACTTACAATGGATGGAGGTTGCCCATTCATAGGCCCAGGGTTGAAGGAGAAGTGATACCCTTAACTGAAAATGATGGCCCTCCCTTTCATATAGCTATATTTGAACCATATATACAGAATACCTATTTTTCTGTAGGCCAAGTCCTTGGTTCAGAGGTCCCCGAGTTCATGACTATTCCTCTAATGGTCATAGGTTCTGACATCCAATGTCATAATGCAAGGCAGTTTGATTATGCTGCTTATATTGCTAATAGAATGGACTCTGGTCTGTCTGCGATAAAAAACAGTGCTCCAGCATGCTCTTTTGAGCATTACTCAATGCTTATGCACATGGTGTTATATTATGGCCAGGAAGTAGGGTTATGGCCAAGTGAGTTTCGAATTGTTGCTGCAGATAAGAAAGGGGAAAAGATACCCATACAAATGTGGACCAGAATCTGGGATAGTAGATATGCCCACTCCAGCTATGTTCAATTTGAAGAACACTGTGTAAAAGTGCTGTATAGGTATTTTAACCACCCCTGTGAATATTCAATTTCAACTGAAATAAAAAGATTCCTCAGACCAAAAGATTTTGGTGGCCCCCCTACTGTCACTCATAATTGGGGGGACTGGTATTGCTTTGAGGATGCTACTATGATCAGAGTTTATGGATTTGAGGATACCCCATTCATATTGCCTAAGACTGTTCCTGACAGACTTGCATATTTAGAGATAATTAGGCAAATGCATTGTTCAAATGTGATGCATCTAAGTTCACATGATAAACAATCATTTATGCCCAGCACCTTATGCTTTGGAGATTTTATTGTGGTTTCAAAAGAAGGTTACAATCTCATTTTGGATAAATTAATGCATTATAACATGATGACTGCTGAGGCGAGGAAAGGATTTGACCCTGAAGGCTTTATTGACTCTGCAAGAAGAAAACAAAATCTCAGTGGATACAGGCACATACATTATCCACATGATGATGTTATTAGAAATCTAGAAGAAGCTGAAGTTGAATTAGTTGTAGAAAAATATAACAGAGATTTAAGTGAAAAGAAAAAGCAAATAGCAGAAATTGAGGTTGTATCCTCTGAGGATGAAGAACTGACAGGGCAAGAACAACCACAGAACAAAACACTAGAGATGTCCAAAAGGAAAATGCTACAATATCAGCCTCCAGTTGTGCTACATGATGAGGAGGGGTCTGCTGATGAGGATCCACGCCAAACAGCCTATGATTCTTTTATCTCAGATGATAAATTTATTCAGTCAAAAGAATTTAAATCTTTCTTGTATAAATACAAAGGGAAAGAGATTAGAGAGTCAGTAGATGATGTCTCTGCTGATAATGAAAAACAATTGTTAGATATGTTGAAAGAAACAGTAGATAAAGAGATGCAAGACATGACACCTAGCAAGGGTAGATAGTTACTTAAGGATGCAGGGGTTATGATTTTTCCTGGTCTAGATTTAAATTCTGCTTTGGTTTTTGACAGTTTTCTGAATAGTGCAGATGATAAGTATAAACTTACTCCAGAAGGAGTTAATGAAGTATATATGGGAACAAGATATAATAATGATGAAAATTCCTTGATGATATGGGCGTTATACCCTCCCCATAAGAAAATGGCCATCATAGATACTGAAAAGACTTTTGGCCACGTTATGACTTTGAAAGCAAGGGAAACTGACCCTATAATTACTGCAGACATTGGTATCAATGTTGCAAAATTGAATAAGGCACAAGCTCAAATGTTGATCAAAGAGAGAGATGCATACAAATTGAATTGTGAAAGATTGACAAAAGAAAATGATTACTTGAAAGATGCTGTTAAAAGTACTTTTGGCCAATCCACAAAAAGAATAACTCAAGGTGAGAGCTCATAGGGCATCCAAGTATTATCCCCTGACCAAGCAACACAAATTCAGATAGATGCATTTGTTACAATACTGCAGAGCAAGTATACAAACATGGTGCGGTGGTTAAACCAATTCTGGGATAACTACTCAGAAAATCACAAAGCAGTTAAAGAACATGAAAGACTCGAAAAGAGAATACAGGAAAAATTGATTGAGCTACAAAACAGAAGTACTACTGATAGTACAGATATCTCTGATGTAGGAGCATTACTCAAATAGCACCAAAATTACTATGACAAACTTAAAGTTGATGCTAAAGAAGGTACTGATGCTTCAAATGCAGGAGTGCCTAGATTATTTAAAGACAACGGGGAAGTAAAGAGCAAAGAAGAATGGATTGTCGATTGTCAAGTTATATTACAACAGGCCACAGGAGCTCTGAAAGACAAAGCCTCCGCATCTAAAGAAGCTTGCAGACACCTGGAAAGAATGGTCACACTTGATGTGATTACCAGAGATGCTATTGATCTTACTGATTCTCACCATGATCAGGAGTATTTAGATCACTTGGCTAAAGTTTATTTATGGTTGAATAAAGCCTAATCATGATTATGTAATAGCTGTTAATGTTTGTTAAGTTACCAAAAGACTTATTGGAGAGTCATGTCTCTTCATAGAAACATCTATATAAGTTCAAACAATCGGTGCTGAAACATCATCAGCAGTAGAATATATTCATATACATCATATATAAAATGTTCCAAAATGACTATGTTACATATTTTATTTGAAGAAGAAGTTTGAAGTTCCCTGATTTAGTGGTTCTACTTTGGTATCAGTTGTTTGTTAAAATTATTCAATTGTGTGGCTGTCTCCATTTTTGCATTTCCTTGATATTCAAATTAATGTATCAAGTATATATTTAATCTGTCAATACATATTTGTTGTATCTGTGTGATTAAATAGGTTGGTGTCCATTTGAGGAATTAAACCCTTCTGATTTAGTTACAGTAGCTTGGAAGTATTAAGTTTGGATTACTAAGTAGGGCCATATGATTAGATTGCCATTCTGTCTCCAGTAAAATATTATCTGTTAATCTTGTCCATTCATTTCATTTGGTTCCTTCAAGTAAGGATTAAAATACCTTCTGGTGAATTATAAGATATCTGATTCTATTTGGTTGGATTATCAAGAAGAGTTTGTCAGTCATTTAGTTGCATGTTTATACAAGTTATAAACTAAAACTGTGCCAAACAATTAGATTTATTACCATCAGGAAACCACTAATCTTGGTCCTTCAAATTGACTTTGTTACCCAACAACGCACTAGTCTCATTCAACTCATTATTTAAAACCTTTTACCTTGATATTGCTTATACAATTTCTACCAATTACTCATTAGACATTAAACATAAAATTAGTTAGCAAGCATTTCATCTATCCTACATCCTATGCCATTGTAGATAGATTTGATTAGTCCATACATTCACATTTAGTCTGCTTTAATTTCCCAAGGTTCACCCGCCTAGGTATAGCAGGACCTAAAGCGAAGGAAATCATCAAACCTTGAAGGTTGATTTCGTCAAGTTAGTTCAAAAACGTTGCAAATCCAAACATAGAGCTTGGCATCCTCTTAGGATTGGCAACCTGCATTTTTGAAACCTAACAGGTCCTCCATTGACGGATCTTGGAGCATCCTTCCCCATTTTTCACACCAAAAATTCACTTTTTGAAATACAAAGAAATTCAAAATTCTGAGTATACCCTCTTGCTCTAAATTAACCCAGCAACAATATTTTCCAATCACATTAATTTTTAAACAAAATTTGATAGGTCAAAATAGGGAAATTCATGCACTTTTCACATTTTCCAAGAATTCCAAAAACTGAATATGCAAACATACCCTTTTGTGCCTAATCTACCCGACAATCTACACTTTCGAAATAATATAAAAAAAAAAAAAAATTGACATGACCTTTGTAGGAAAATCAGTTTCTTAAAATTTTCTAGTTCCTACAAATGAAAAATTTAAACAACAATTTCAAATCAAATTCATACATGAAAAAGAATTACCTCTATGAATGCAGAATTCAATTCCAAACAATTCTCCTACTAGATTTCAAATCCAAGCAACTCCAAGCACTCAGAGATCAAATTCTTTGAAGAGGGTTTGAAAATGAGTCTTTTTCCTTTAGTTTTACTCCTCAAAATCCCATAATGCATAATGAATAAGAATTGCAAATCCCTTTTCCCTTATATTCCACTAATCAAGATTAGGCTAAACCCCAATTAACTTTCCCAAAGACGATTTCACTAACACAATAATCTAAAACTAATATAGTTATTTTCAAATAGAATTTAATCTATTTCAAATACCAAGCAATTAATTAGAATGCCCTTTCAAATTAAATATTTTCTAAAATATAAAACAATCATTTAAATGATTTTCTCCTAATTAAGAAATGATAACACAAAATGACGATTTCCAAGGCATAGTAAATCAATCTACACACCAAACACATGCAGAATCGCATAAGTGATAAATTTAAACATGCCCAAGAAGACATTCACGGGTCTATCACAAGGGGGGTCCAAAATCACAATCGATTCAGATGAGGTTTTAACTAGTTTTTACAACACAAGGATCACGAGGTGAGATGGCCAAGTGTCCCATGTCATTTACTCCACATTTCACTCATTGGTCAATACTTATAATTTCATGCACACTCAATGCAAACATTACGCGCATTTGCCCAAAATGTAACAATAGACGAAACAATGACAAAAATTGCGTAGATAAATATTAATCATTTGAAATGCACATTTCAATTAAATCAAGTATTCTAAAAATACGATCAAGATGTAATTAATCATTTACAATAATCATACTAAAGGAAATCATATCTACCCACCCTTGACATATTATTTAAATGAAAACAATGAAGCTGAAACTCCAAATAAATATAAATACATATATATAAGTCGCATTAGTCCAAAAATACACATTGAGAATCCAAATCAAGCATTGGTATCGACTAGGGATCACCAATCCATGATACAAAATATCAGAAAAAAGTATCATATAACGGTACACCAAAGGCGATGAAGAGAAAGGCACAAATACTTGTAAGCATTACACTAGCCCTCTACCTCTCTCTGCCACCCTCAGCAACCTCTGCTCATTATCTCTACCTATCTCCCTACTAGGTCTCCTCAACCATCTCCTTGTCTCCATCTCCATCATCCCTTGCTTATGGCCTTGCATCTCCTACAATGGCATCTATTACATAGATGGGCTATGGTTATGCACCCTACAACTAGGTGATGCACTAGTGGCTGATCAAGGTCCTCATCATCACTGTCTGATAGGGAATCTCTATGAGTTTGGGTCATGGCACCCCTCTCAACCTCATGGTATTTTGATGGGATCTGATGTATAGTGGTAGAGCTAGAGGCACATCCTATACTTGGACAAACTATCATGTCACTCTTTGATAATAAAAGGGTACTAGGATATGGTCCAATAACCCCCTTAACTAGCTCAACATATGCATGTAGTCCATCTTCTTTGTAATGCCTACCCATCTTTGCATCTCTTTGTATGAGCACCATATAATGGTTGCCCCGATAATTAGTCAAAGGTCTATTGCTAGTGGATAATATCTCCAAACTACCATGCTCTTCGAAGGTCATAGGGCATAGGCCCATGGCACATCTAGTCTTATATTGGTGGGGTATCCCACTAGTCATGTGACTCTAATATGCTTAAATGCTAACATCTATAACATTGTGTATGTCATCAAGTTGTGTGTCTCATATCAAACATACTTGTCGAGATCATGGTATAAGTGTGCAAGCATGTTGTGCCCCCAGCTAAACACTATATGGTGCTCCTCCATATATCTGATGTAATGGATAAGCTCACCATGTAGGTGTGTGCCTCAATCATCCATGGCCATAGACATCACCATTGTAATAATCATGACTCTCCATATCAACAGTGTTTGATCTCCTCCCTACAACATCTAAGTGAGTACTATGTGCCTTGAGGGATCTCCTAAGAAATCCTAGCCTAGAGCATAAGCGTAGCCATCTCGAGTGTAATCTAGTTGCCTTTGGTCTACAATGGCTATTTATTTGCCTTGGATAGGGAGGTGTAGGATCTAATACATGCCTTTGAGTGTCACTATAAGCTCTCCAGTCAGCAATCAAAACACTGACACATCTAGATCCCATCTCTCCATGAGTACCATGGGCATATGCTCAATGTAACTCATCTTTAGCATCATGAACGCCTAGTATAATTCTACATATTGTAAATATAGGATATCAGTAGCTATGAGGTCTTGGGCTAATGATTGTAGCAGTCTAAGCATATGACTCCCTAACCTCTCTTAAAGCTCAGGGGTATTCTGAATTTGTTTCTAACATTTTCTCCAAGATGATAGTACAAGCACACAAATGTTTATGTGGGTGTGGTAGCATCCTAGGAGTTTCAAAAATTTAAAATGTTGGTTGCCCACCCAAAATGATTGTTAGACTTGTAACACCTCTCTATCATGAAAACACCTCTCTACACATGATTCTAACTATCCTTCTACCTCTCAAACCTGTTAGAGTCTCAATTTTGAACCTAGTTGATTGATGCATGCAAAAAGTCTTATCTTGAGCTTCCTCTTGTTGGTTATCCTTTCATGGTTGTAGCTTCTCTTAGGTGAATGCCACTAGAAATCCTATTGGTGCTCTTGGTCTTTGGTTTTCTACATTGCTTTCAATCCTTGGTATAGCCTTCCTTTGAATCTTGTTGGTTTTTTGCCATTTGCTAACAAAATCATGCCGATACATTTTATCATTGCATCTCTCTCTTACATCCTCATGGTAATGTTCACTTATTCTTGCTTCTAGTGTTAATTTCCATTGCTTTACTAATTCATCTACATTAGATTATTGGTATTTCTATTTATTTTGGTAAAGCTATTCCAGGGATTTACATTCCCATACTTTCCTTCCATACACACACTAGGGTTTTAATCTTTGTAGACCTAAGATTATATACTTATAGACAAATTTTTTTTGTTGTTCTTAATTTATAGACACACATAGCCTTAAGGGCACACATGAGAAAAAACCATATTCCTTGTTCCATTGACTACCTATGGAGGTTGAAAGACCAAAATAGGGGCTCGACCAATTTTGGCAAGCTCCCAAGTAATCACAAACTTTTTCTCTGTCTTAGAAATAGTTTTTTGTAAAGACACAACTCACAACTTGGAGGTTTGCATCCCTTTCTTTTCATTTGCCATTTCATCATTTTGTTTAAATTAGGTTGATTAGACTAACTTTATTTGTCATTATGCACTTTTCTATCCATTGCTAATATCTCTCTTCTTTATTTTTGTCCTTCTTAAATGCAGATGTCCCAAGTTCCATACAAGAATTTTAATTTTTTGCCATTCTATAATGACATCATGGAATAGGGACTACAATGCACTTATAAGATGACAATGCGAGAGCACTAGCATCCATGCCAAATAATTTCTTCAATTACTTTCCAAATTCCTTGTTGTTTCACATTTATTGTTCT
The DNA here is from genome assembly GCA_027924645.1 of Cunninghamia lanceolata. Taxonomy (NCBI): domain Eukaryota; kingdom Viridiplantae; phylum Streptophyta; class Pinopsida; order Cupressales; family Cupressaceae; genus Cunninghamia; species Cunninghamia lanceolata. The sequence goes on from BSBN01000941.1 coordinate 3,878,959, forward strand.
ATAGTTAGTTTTTAGATTTTATTCTTGTATTTCCAATTATTCCAAAATTTCTATTTCCCATCTTTATATTCTTGCTTAGCTAACATAGTTTGAATAGGTTGGAATGTATTTGAGATAGGACTAAGACATATTATTGATTGTTCTCATAAAATAGTAAAACATTTCATTCTTGTCTTATTCTCGTAGGTGGATTAGTTGAAAACCTTAAACACATTTGGGAGATTCGACTTTTCTATAATATAGATCTAAGGTGTGGAATTGAATTGTACTGGACAAGATTGATCTATGTGAATGTACACTTGAATCTATCAAGGTGTTCTCTAAGGACATTATTTAGGAGTTTGCTAATTAAATAGGTAAATGGGTTCTCCTAGGTCAAAACCCTTTAGTTTGATGGGTTGGATCAACATTGATGAGAAATACTAAAGATAACATATGAAAACATGTAGATGGCAAAGATGATGATGTAGTGAGCCTAATTTTTATTGCCCTTGGAAATTAAAATGCATTCTAATGATCTTCTCCTTATTTATCTCATATGAATTAATTGAAAATTGAATGTCTTTAAATGCCATGACATAGAAACATGTCACACAAACATGTGTTAAGTTGGCTCACAATGGCTAGTAGAAAGGCGTGAAAAAGTTAGGGCTTGAAATTGATAATTTGAATTGTAGGATTGAACTAGGTCATTCCCACTCAAAAATAAACCTTAGGGCTACAAATGGTAATCTCAAAGTAGGGAGTTGTGATAACACAAATGTGAATGAGATGGATTCAAGAGAGCACATTGTTGCACCCTCTCTATAGGTGTGAATCAAATCACTCCTACTCACATGGCAAGAGTCAATTGAGCAAGAAGTGTCTAACAAACCACCCTCTTAGTGAGGAAGGAGAGTCTTGTTAGTGACAATAGTATTATTGCATTGGGTGGGAGTCACACCATTTGGCTCACTCAGTTCATGAGGAAGGTGTGCTTGATGGCAGACAATCTGGTGTTTAAATAAGGCATTCGAGCTAGGGTGGTCAGGTGATGCTTGGCGAATCTTTACAAAGGTGTGGTTGTAATGATCCTAACCTAGTCAGGTGTGTCACTATTTTGAATCTAGTTTAACTTGTGTTGAGCAAAGGCACAAAAGGTATTGAGTCTATGGTGTTTAATTCAATCAACTCACCTTGAGTTGTGATAACACAAATGTGAATGAGATGGACTCAAGATAGCACATTGTTGCACCCTTACTATAGGTGTGAATCAAATCACTCCTACTCACATGGCAAGAGTCAATTGAGCAAGAAGTGTCTAACATACTACCCTCTTAGTGAGGAAGGAGAATCTTGTTGGTGACAATGTTATTATTGCATTGGGTGGGAGTCACACCATTTGGCTCACTCAGTTCATGAGGAAGGTGTGCTTGATGGCAGACAATCTGGTGTTTAAATAAGGCATTCGAGCTAGGGTGGTTAGGTGATACTTGGCGAATCTTTGCAAAGGTGTGGTTGTAATGATCCTAACCTAGTCGGGTGTGTCACTATTTTGAATCTAGTTTAACTTGTGTTGATCAAAGGCACAAAAGGTATCGAGTCTATGGTATTTAATTCAATCAACTCACCTTGAGTTGTGATAACACAAATGTGAATGAGATGGACTCAAGATAGCACATTGTTGCACCCTTGCTATAGGTGTGAATCAAATCACTCCTACTCACATGGCAAGAGTCAATTGAGCAAGAAGTGTCTAACAGACTACCCTCTTAGCGAGGAAGGAGAGTCTTGTTGGTGACAATGGTATTATTGCATTGGGTGGGAGTCACACCATTTGGCTCACTCAATTCATGAGGAAGGTGTGCTTGATGGCAGACAATCCAGTGTTTAAATAAGGCATTCAAGCTAGGGTGGTTAGGTGATACTTGGCGAATCTTTGCAAAGGTGTGGTTGTAATGATCCTAACCAAGTCAGGTGTGTCACTATTTTGAATCTAGTTTAACTTGTGTTGATCAAAGGCACAAAAGGTATTGAGTCTATGGTGTTTAATTCAATCAACTCACCTTGAGTTGTGATAACACAAATATGAGTGAGATGGACTCAAGATAGCACATTGTTGCACCCTTGCTATAGGTGTGAATCAAATCACTCCTACTCACATGGCAAGAGTCAATTGAGCAAGAAGTGTCTAACAGACTGCCCTCTTAGCGAGGAAGGAGAGTCTTGTTGGTGACAATGGTATTATTGCATTGGGTGGGAGTCACACCATTTGGCTCACTCAGTTCATGAGGAAGGTGTGCTTGATGGCAGACAATCTGGTGTTTAAATAAGGCATTCGAGCTCGGGTGGTTAGGTGATACTTGGTGAATCTTTGCAAAGGTGTGGTTGTAATGATCCTAACCAAGTCAGGTGTGTCACTATTTTGAATCTAGTTTAACTTGTGTTGATCAAAGGCACAAAAGGTATTGAGTCTATGGTATTTAATTCAATCAACTCTTCTAAGAGAGTCAATTCTCTTGCACATAATTCATCTCTTGCACACAATTTTGTTTACAATGGATTTCACCTAGTCTTCTCTATTCCTAGGACACATGGACATGATGGAGAGAGAGAGCGTGTCACTATTTTGAATCTACTTTAACATGTGTTGATCAAAGGCACAAAAGGTATTGAGTCTATGGTCTTTAATTCAATCAACTCTTCTAAGAGAGTTGATTCTCTTGCACACAATTTTGTTTAGAATGGATTTCACCTACTCTTCTCTATTCCTAGGACACATGGAGAGAGAGAGAGAGAGAGAGAGAGAGAGAGAGAGAGAGAGAGAGAGAGAGAGAGAGAGAGAGAGAGAGAGAGAGAGAGAGAGAGAGAGAGAGAGAGAGAGAGAGAGAGAGAGAGAGAGAGAGAGAGAGAGAGAGAGAGAGAGAGAGAGAGAGAGAGAGAGAGAGATTTTCCTTGCAATTGTACGTACGTTGTTGTCATGTTTGATTTCTTTAATTGTTGATTGCCCGATTTACTCATACAATGTTGGTCTAATTCTCTATGTTTGAAAGGCTTAGATACCTATATATGAATGGCCCTATTATTATGTTTTTGTTTTCAATCTTGTATAGATGCAATTCTAAAATGTGCTTCTTTAATTCAAGAAAATAATTAAAGATCTAATTTCTTGTTCTTTTTCTAAAAGCATATGTTTCCAATGAGTAAATTAATTTAATGAATTAAACAACTTTTTTTGTACCTTCCAATGTTCTCAAAGAATATACAACTAAATGAATTAGATTACCTAGATGCAAGATCTACAATTTTGATTTATAATTTTCCTACTTTTTGTTGATGAAAGAGTCATTTTTGTTTGACTATTGAAATAAGATAAACCTTGTTTTTGATTGGGGATAATCCTATTTTATAAATGTCTTTAATCTGGAAAAATGCTTCTAAATAAATAAATAACAACTAATTCTACTGTAATTTCTATGACTTTAATCTGTGAAGCTTCTTTGGAGCTTCTATGACTTTTGTCCTCAGAGAATCTAACTTCTTTTGTTGTTTTCTCCTCTCCAACACTAGGAAACTCCTCTTGATGGAAGTAGAGAAGCAAGGGAAGCTTAAGTTCTACATGAAGATTGGAGATTATTTGAAAAATTGATAAGGAAGCTTTAGAAGCTTAAAATGCAATAAGGGAAAACCTTAGAGATTTGTATGGAGCACGAATGCTATGGTGAACTTGGGACTTGGCTTAGAGGGGCTTGCAGATTTGGGAAGGTGAGCTTCTAATCCTACTTAAAGAGGAAGAAGATGCAAAGCTTCTTTAACAAAATCTATGCAAAAGCAACCAAATGCAAACAAGACCACCCAAATACATGAGGGTTTTTCTTATAGGAAAGGAGGCTCAATAAAAGGGAGATGTGACAATGAGTCAAGAGGAGAAGAGAAACAATCAAGACTCAAGTAGACTCTCAATCATAGTCCAAACATGATAGGTTCACCCCTTTTAGCAAGCTAGGTTGCTTGTTTTACTAGTGTAGGTTGCCCAAGTGACATTGTAGCTTAACCTGGGTCACCCAAGCATCCCTAGGATCTCTCAGGCGACCCTAGGATCTAACGAGCATCCATGTAGTTGAAGACTCAAAAACTTGATTCTAGAGGATGAAGGGGATGTGCAAGCAAGGTATGCAGTTCGTGAGGATGGTGAACACATGAGGGAGGGTCCTCGAAACATAAGGGAACTTCCATCAAGGTGGAGAGTTGGACTGCCAAATCATCATTGGACTGCCATGTAAGTCCATACAATTTTGGACACTTCATAAGCAAAGGAATGAAGGAAGTGTGAATAAGGTGCAATAATGATAAGTAAATGGTGAATGTATATGTAAAACTTAGGTAAATGAAGGTGGATAAAGATCATGGCCATGAGCCAAACCAAGCACAAGAGTATGCCACTTGTCAATATGTTATTGTATTTAAGACATTCCACTAAATTGGGCACAAAACTAAATGAGAAATGGCATGGGTATGTATGAAAAATTTCACCATTACACTTATAAGAAATGGCATGGGTATACATGTTGATCCAGGCATAATTTTTTCCCTTCATTTTTATCTTGATTTATTTGTTTGCACTACATTTCTATCATTTTAAAAAAATTTATAAAGAAAACCACATCAAGAACTATAAAAGATTCTGTAACAAGTTTTGGGATCATACCCTATATAGGTCATCAAAATAAGAGAAATGATTTCTAGAAAACAATATTACCAAACGGTTGCTCAAATTCTTGGGATTTAACTCATACCGTGCAAAAGAAAGTATAATTCAGTGGACAACCCAAAATTCATATGAAAATGCAACCGAACTAAAGAATCCACAATATCACTTCTAAGTACGTTAGGCCAAGGCAACTTCTTAACACTGAGGCTATTTATGGATTTTAATGGATCACAAATAGGGGGAACATTAAAGAAATAGAAAGTGGAAGGGCAAACGAATGGAAAATGCTTCAAAAATCAGCATAAGTTTATTTATTCGGAGCTACCTGACAAACATACAGAGATAAATACTTTTTTGAGGCAACTTTCAATTTGATACAATTTTGGGATTCTGCTTCTCAGAAATACTTATATAGCCATCGAAACAATGGATAATACAAAACTACTGTCATGTTCATTTTCACTATGCCAGCTGCGCATCAATGTCAACCCAAGTTGATAGCTCAATGTTGTGCCTTCTCAATCCTAACACCAGTAATATTATAATCTCCACTGCCTGCAAAAAATTCTAAATATTCCTGTATGAGTTGGGAAACTTTAATGTAGGACGGTATTGTCTGACCGAGGAAATAAACTACAAAATGGCTTTTGGTCTGGAAGATGTGTTTTATGGTGGAAGAGGAGCAGAGGAGTTGTTTAGTCAGCAATTCCAATGTCTATGTGCAGTGTGCACAATCAGAAACAGCTGCTAGATTTCTCCTCAGCTGAGCCTCAATAAAAAAATAAAAACAATCAAACAATTTGAATTGGGTGATGTAAAGGGTAAAGAATCTGTCTTATCTAGAGAAAACAAGTGAAGTCCTAACCTGAAAAGGAAATATATACTAGAAACTCAGTTCTCAGTCTGATCCAGCTGGAAAGCTTTTTCAGTGCAATGATGTTTCTTAGTGTGCAAAAAGCTCAGCATTGAGCCTAATGGGGCCAGAAAACTTTAAGATTTGGGCATAATGATACCCCTGTTTCTGACATGTGCATCAATCAGAGCCTTCATCACATGGGTTTTCATCTGTTTCCCATATAGCGCTTTACATATCCTAAGGGCGCGATCCATGGCCTCCTGGAAGGGGCTTAATCCTCTGTTAACCTTCAACTTATCTACCACAGCAGCAGCAGCACAGAGGGCAGTCTCATCCCCAGGCAAAGCAGAGGTAACAGCATCAATGAGAGTCTCAATTGAAGGCATCTGCCTGCCCCATCTCTTCAATAGCAGAGAGGACCTAAACATGGGCCAATAGGCTGAAGCAAATGAGGCTCGAATTAGCTGCCTATCTTTGACCTTCACTCTCCCTTGCAATTGGGTCAGCTTCTCCTCCAACTTCACCGCCAATCTAGTCATGTCCATCTCTCCACCCTTATCACAGATCCTTGCATAATCTGCTTCAATGCCCTTCAAATTCTCCTGCAGAGACTGCTCCAATTCACACCTGTGACACCTACAAACAAACGACCATGTCTTGCAGAGGTCTCTTCTCATCCCCAAAGGCAGAAGCACATCAAAATAAGCAAAAGTGAGCTCATCCCCTGCCTTGAGGTCTCTTGAAGCATGCAGAAACAGAGCATCCCCTACATGCAACCTTGCAGTATTAGGACAACATGAATGGTTCACAAAAGCAGGCAAAATCCAAAGCCCAATACAGTCATTCTCACTAGAACAATACAAATCAGCTGCAAGTCTCTTAACCGTACACCCCTTCTCAGTAAGGGTATTTAGGTCTGCTATACCCAAAACCCTAGTCATATCCACAGTGTCACATGGGGTCTCAAACTCGTACCCCACATTGGGTCTAAAGAGACCAATCTGGGGCACCCCCAGCTCCTTTTTCCTGTCACCATCGTCATTCTCTGCTAACGTATATATTCTGTTCAACATCTTGGTGGATCGCTTGACGATCCGCTCGATCTCGGTTACAAAGTCCTTCCATATGACCATCCGGGCATTCTCAGCATAAGCTTCAGGCAGAATAGCTCTGGCTATGGCGACCGGTTTAGTAACGGCTAAGAGCGTACCTGCCTCGACATCTTTGGTAACAAAGAGCCCACGCTCGCCGAGACCCACGTCGGAGGATCGAATCTCAACAGGGCCCAAGTACTCTGCACACTCGGGCGGCCTCCCCATGAGGCCACTGGAGATCCACTCTGATAAATCGTAGGCACCGGTTTTGCACTGGGATTCGAACCTGCGACTCTTCTCCAGGCTTTCCTGAAATAAAAAGACAACTACATTAATAAAAACCTCAAGCTTCCCAAGTTCATAAATGTTGGAAAAAACAGATTAGGAATTAATGGTTAGCATTCAAGGCTTTATCCTAACTCATATGGAAACACATTAGGTAAATCATAAACATAAATAATGAATTCTAAATCAAAGAATTTCAAAATAGACGATAATAAAACAATTTAGGCGAATTTTTAATTGAAATTAAGAGAAGAAAACCAGATAAACAAGGGAGCAGCATTCTCCTAAATTTTCAGATTTGGGTACTGGAGATATCAATTTTTTCATAATAGCATACACAGTGTTCTTCTTGAATTTCTTGTCTGCAATAATTATATTAATATCCACTACCAACTAAATTTTTTGCTCGAATTTTAAGTCTAGATCATTACTTTCTCCAGATTCAAAGCCTGTCTACTAGAGACACCCACTAGGCACTGCTACAATCCCAGAAAAATGGATACTAATGCACCTTAAAATTAAATTCTAGACCAAAACCAAAGCTACAAGGGAAATCCAATCAATGTGTATCTTGTATTTTTTCTTAGTACAGCTACATTGAGGAAACAATCCAAAAGAAAAAAGAGAAAAGAAGTTCAGGAAGATTCAAGGTAGAAATTGGTGCTTTGTGTATAGACTATCATTATCACTCACCTGAAATTCTGTAGCATTGGGGTGGTGTTGGAGAGCCATCCTAAAGCAGTGGGAGGCCTGTGAATAGTGGTCCATCTCCAGGAGGATTTTGCCCTTGCAATAGAGACTCTTGGGGTGGCTTGGATCGGTCTCTAATGCTCTGTTAACGTCTTGGAGTGCATATTCCAGATCTCGCAGCCTGATTCGAGCCTCTGCCCTGTTGGAAAGAGCCAGACACACTGATTTCTTCAGCTCTGCATTGCTGGAGAATTGTATTTGTGCCTCGCAGTGGTCGATGTATTGAGAATACAGAGCTATGGCTTCTTCCCATTCTTCTCTCAGAAGCAGCTCGTTGGCTTTGGATCGAATCTCTTTGGCATCCTCCTGCATTTGCATGGTTTGCACTTTGCAAGCTCAATTGATTACAGACGATCCTCTATCAGATTATTACACTTGAATTTTTCAGTAAATTGAATTATTCAGAAATTCGCCATTAGAGACGCTACAGAAGATGATCTGTCTCACGATTTATGAAGCAACTGTTCCTTGCTCATTAGAAGATTGGTATTTGAAAAGAATGCGGAAAATTTAATAATACTTGCAGCACTGAGAGTCGAGGATAACGGTCGTTTTCACGGACCGTTGAAATCCAACGGTCAAATTTCATGTTTTTACTGGAACTTGTTTGAGAAAATGTTTAGAGGTCAGCCATGTTTTGGGTGTAGCAATTTTTATGGGCCCGGACTTCGTATATAATTATTGGGTAGTATGTACAAATTGGTGAGAGGTCAATCTTCAACCATGCCCAACGAAATTCCACGTGTGCACTTATGGGATGTGGTCAAATACATGAAGATGAAGATGACTAAATCTGGTTTTTGTATTAGCCTGCACGGGTGGCGTAGTTGGCTAAGGGCTTTGGGCTTGTCCAATATAGGTCCCAAGGTCGATTCTCTCTGCCCGGGGATTAGTCTCGTCTCCGCTCACCTGGTATGGATATATCATTCATATTTGAAAAACTATTGGTGAAGATGAAAGGTTTTGAATGAGCCCACCGGGCATCGTCTTGTTGAGTGCAAGGCCCTCGACACCATAAGGAATGAGGTTTAACATAAGGCTTATGCTCTCGAGTAGCAAAAACCTTCTTTAAAATATATATTATTGCCTATAAAGTTACGTATAGCATAGCATTTTTTAAGATATACTAGCATATATATCTAAAATACGCCTATCTAAAAAATGCTAGGTGTTTACATACATACATATAGCTTGCAAGAGACTCTTTTACCTAAGGTAAGTGTGTGTGCCTTGCTAGAGACTCTTTATAGGAGGTAAGTGTGTGTGCCTTGCAAGAGACTTGTTACCTCTTAAAAACATCCATGGGGTTAGTGCTTACTTGAGACCCTTGTGGGTGTTTTGGGACTTTGGTGTTTGTGTGTATGTGACCTTGTGTTGAGAGGAACCATGCTTTCTAGAATATTCACACAAAAAACAAAAAATAAAAATTATCTCATATAATCAGAGCTTAAATTTGACAGTCAATCTTGCTTGTCAAGCAATTTTTTTATGACAATTATTTATTCAAAGGTTCCCTTCAAAATACTATGACATGCCTTAGTATAAGTAAATCATATAAAAATCAAATACATATATCATCATAATCATATATAAGTTTTGACAGTTTGTCCAAAATCTCTCCTTTCATATGATAGTCTTTTTAAAATTTTGATTGTATTTTACAGTAAAAATGCCTAAATACAGCTATACAACTGTGAAATTTAAGCCCTGCATTTAATACAAATTATTTAAATATAAATAAATATAAATTACTCAACTACATGAATTAAGTGGGGACACATGTTGCTATTATAATTCCTTAAAAAACTCAAGTTCATTGTTTTTTTAAAGTGGTAACATATATTTCTATTATAATTTATTAAAAATTCAAGTTCACTTTTTATTTTAGATTATTTATTTTTTCTTCATTATTTATTTTTTATTTTAAAAGTTTTAAACTCAAGTTCATTGTTTTTCTAAAGTGGTAACATATATTTCTATTATAATTTATTAAAAAAAATCAGATTCACTTTTCATTTTAGATTATTTCTTTTCTTAATTATTTATTTTTTATGTAAAAACTCTTTTATCTAAAAGTTCTATTTAAAAAGCCACACTTCCTAATTTTAAAACAAACTCTTATAGTAGTTTATTTTTAATTTTTTTGAACGTGTTTATATATGAAAGAATATTTTACAATAGTTTTTTTTTTGTTAACTTTCTCTAAAATATAAATAAAAATTGTTATTTTTTTATCCAATAAATTTTTATCATGAATATTTTTTAGTTTTTTATTTTTGTGTTTTTATTTATCTCTCTTTAATAATATTTTTATTGTGAATATTTATTAGCTTTTTATTTTTCTTTTTCTAATAAATTTTTTATTTTTGATTTGCATTGAGTTATTTTGAAGAGAATTTTTTTTTAATTTGTGAGAAGAATTTTTATTTCTAAAGAATTTTTTTTAGTATACAAAATTTAAATTAGCTTAAAAAAAGTACTAAATAAAAAATTTGAATGTAGATTTAAAATATTCATCTTTTTTTTTTTTATGAATGTTTATTTAAATAAACATGTTTATATTATTTATAAATAGTAGCAAAGTACAAGTAGTTTAGATATTTTGTTTTATATTTAATATTTTATTTTTATAAATTTTATATATTAAATCAAGTTTCATATTATCATTTTATATATAGACTAATATATTTATATTTTAAAAAATATATCTAAAATACGTCAAGGTATATCTTTTTTCATAGTCTCTTTGATTTTCTCTTGCAATTTCTTTTTTGGTTTTTATTTTTTAATTTTTTCAATTTCTTTTTTAGTTTCTATTTTTTTATTTTTTCCAATTTCTTTTTTGGTTCCATAGTTTTTGTGATTTAGCTTTTTTTGAATTTCTTTTTTAGTTTTTTTTTTAATTTTCTTAAGTTTTATTTTTTATTTTCTTTTTGGTATTTTAAATTTTTTTTCTTATAAATTTAGGCAGAAAAAATGAGTGCTCTCATCCAGGACTTAAATTTTACAATCTACCTTGCTTGTCAAGCAAATTTTTTATGACAGTTATCTATTCAATAGTGCTTGTAAAATACTATTACATATTTTATTATAAGTAACCTAGCATATTTATATTTTTAAAAATATATCTAAAGTAAAATAAAAAAAATCTTGTTGACTCCGTGTTTTTTTGTGTTTTCTATAACTTTTGTGATTTTCTCCATTTTTTTTCCTTCAACCTTTTCCACTTTCTTTCTTTTTTTAATTTTATTTTTATTTTCCAATAGTTTTTGTTTTTTATTTTTTCAATTTCTTTTTTGGTGATTTTCTCCATTTTTTTTAAAGTTTCCAATTTCTTTTTTTATTTTTATTTTTTATTTTTTCAATTTCTTTTTTTGATTTTGATTTTTAATTTTTTTCTATCTTTTGGTTTTTTTATTTTTATTTATTTTTTATAAATTTAGGCAGAAAAAATGAGTGCTCTCATCCCCACCCCGATGTGACTGTAAATGCCTCTCGGCATAATTATATAAAAACCAAATATATATATCATCATAATCCTATATAAATTTTGACAGTTTGTCTAAAAATCTCTCCTTTCATATGATAGTCTTTTTAAAAATTTGATTGTACTTTACAACAAAAATTCCTAAATACAACTATACAACTATCAAATTTAAGCATTGCTCTCATCCCCACCCCGATGTGACTGTATAATGTCTCTTAGCGTAATTAATGATTTTATATATTTATAATTTAATATATATATATATATATATATATATATATATATATATTTTATATTTATAATTTTATATATATATATATATATATTTATGATTTTATAGATTTAAAATTAATATATTAAATATGTTTATAGTAGGTTTTATGATTTTTAATGCTATTAAGGAATAAAAGAAAATTTTTAAGAAAAGATTTGTTGAAATTTTTTTGAAATTCTTTTTAGATTTTCTTTTTCCTAAAGAATGAAAGTATTTTCTAGAAAACATAATAATTTCTATAATAGAACTTAAGAATATAAATAAAAAAACAAAAAGAATCTTTATTATTTAGAAAGATGATTGAGATAGAATATGATATGTAGAGTTAAATTAACCATCATGAGTTAATTCATAGGATTTTAGAAAGTTTTATTTCATAAAATAAATAATTTTATTTCATAAAATAAATAATTTTATTTTTATTTTGGATGATGTCACTGTAATGGTTGATGTCATCTTTTAGTTGATTTTTCATAACTCAAAAAGCTGATGATGTCATCCTTAGGAGGCATAGTTTTTAATGTAAATTTCTCCTAATAGTGTTGTTCTTGTGTGCTGGCTTGTGTGAGTCACCCTTGCTTGTATGTATTTGATTGGCAGTTGTGCCACATGTTTCATATATTGGTGTGTGTTGATTGGCATGAGTGTTACCATATATTCCTTGGATGTGTGTGAGTGTTGGCTTGGATAGCGGTGTTGTCGTGATCTTCTTCTCCGTAGCTTAGGAGTTGCCTAGAGTGGCATGGACATCTATTGCGCTCGACAATGGTAATATGGTAGGGTGGTAGGTAACATTTCCCCCATCGGTTCTCGAGTCAACCTTGTAGGAGCTGGATGGTTCTTTGTTTATTTCATCTATATTTTATTTTGTACTATGCGCCTATTGGGCCACTTTGAAGGTGGTTTATTATGATGTATATTCATGCTTTATATATTTTATTCAGTGGAGTGTGATCCTTCCATGTTTGGGAAGTAGCCTCCACCATGTTATTACTTTATGTGATTGTTTGGTTGGAAAACAATCCTTGTTCTTGTTCAGGAAATTATCATTTTGAGAAGTTGTCTTAGTTGTTAAAATGGTTAAATTAGCATGTTGATGCTATCTTTTAAATAATGTTGTAGCCTTATGATATGTTTATGAGTTGGGTTGTTGTGTGCTCGCATTATGGTTGAGATATCTATGTTTGTATTTGGCCCATCTTGGTGTTGGTGTCGAATGAGCATGGCATTCCGTATAACATTTCTCTTTTTTGGCATGTATGTGTATATGTTGGAAAATGCTTATTTTCTATATTTGAGTTGTTCTCATGCCCTTGAGTTGGTTAGCATGTTTTTTTAATGTTTAGTGAGTAGATGTATTGTGTTTTGGATCAATGTTGGATGTTTCATCCTTAAGAGGTTTCGTGACGAAACCTCCCTTTGGCTTGTTAGCCGTTTGTCAACATTTCTTGGCTTGTGGGCCATTTGTCGATGCCGGTTGTTCTTGTCTTTTGGGAAGTGTGTGTCTTGTTCCACCTTCTCTATAATGCCTTTGTGTGGCACTTGGGTGATTTTTCATGCATAGCGTGCAATTGTGACATGTGGGTGTTATACTTGTATTGTGAAAAATTTATCCATCTTGTGTTTGTCCATTAATGTCATGGTGTAAAAGATGGGGCATTACAATCACCATGGAAGACTCATCCTCCTTCACCACAGCTGGATAATTTAGGGGTCAACACTTTCCCAAAATCCAACCTTCCTCCAATCATTCCCTCTTCTTCTTCTATCCCCAAGATAGGATCTATCGCCTCTCCATCACCATGGCTAAAGGAGATGGTTTCCAAAAAGAGGAAGCAAACACAATCCACTGACCCTAGATTTTAGGTCATAGGAAAGCTATTATAGATGTCCCCTCAACCAAAGATACCCCATAACACCTCAAGGATAATGAAGGATCCCTCCTTTGGTACTCAATTTGTGGAGATTATTGAACCCACTATCGATAAAAATGAAGAAGATATGACAAAAACTGACTACAAGGTTTCTTGAGTTGACCTTGGACCTTCAACTCATGAAGGAGATATCCATAACTTCTATGTATTAGGTATAAAATTGGTGGAAAGAATAGAAAAGGAGAAAGAGACCAGAGTGTAGCTAGAGGAACATATGTGTGTTTTAACTTCTTATGTTAAATCTATCATTGATACATCTGCACAACCTCTAAAAACACTACCATCAACCTCTTCGTGTACATATTTGGGAGATGTAAGTATTTAGAAACCATGGAGAAAATAAGTATCAAGCTTACAATAGAGCAATAGAATCTTGGGTTGAACAAGTGACCTCGAATGGTCTCAATTTCATCGAAGAGGCTATAAAACTGTGTGAAAATATAGAGGAAAAGAAAAAGGAAATAATTTCTAAGATACAAGATGCAAGAAACGAAGAAACCATATGGCAAGTAGTGATGAGAGACCTCCAAGAGATGGCAAAGACAGATGTAAATATCCCAATCTTTGAGAAGGTCTTTAAGAAAGTAAAAGAAAATGAATCAGTCTAGTAGTTCAGAGGAGTGGATTAGAAACTATATGTTTCAAAATAGTTAATAACAAAATTTAAGAAACTCCTGAAGTCATTTGATGAGATAAAATCTAACATTTGAGCCAATTGTTTCTCATTCGATGCAGATATTCTCAAGGAGGATGAAACTAAAATAATCAATGTTCTTTCTATCAAGAAGAGTTTTAAAGACATGATATTTGAAGAACTCTTCAAAAAGGAAACTCTAGCAATGAATTCCATGAGGAAGATTAGTAGTATATATTCATCATTAATAAGCTGCCAAAAAGATATATCAATTTTTCTTAGGTGACTAGAAGACATCAATAAAACCTTGGTAACTTGGAAATCATACCTCTTCAATACCATTGTACCAAGGGCCAAGTTGATAATGCCAATGATTAAATAGTTTAGGGTCTTCAAAGCCGAATAATCTCCATAGTAGTCAATAACGTCTAAAGGTACAAAAGACCAAAGTTCTTCTCAACAAAGATGAAGACTCATTTTTACTAGTACCTTATCAATTTGTAAATTAAGTCACTTATTATGACTTAATAAAGTGGACTTTATGTTATTTATTTTTGTTAAGTTATAATCTCAAAAGTTGGTTGCAAGTTGGTTATGAAAAGAAATACTATATATACATGGCTCATTTGTAATTAGAGGACTTTTTGATTCTCATAATTGTATGGGAGAAAAAAGAGCCTTTGGGCTTTTCTATGGAAATCAAATAAAGAAAGATATTGTTGGTCTATTTTCTTGCATGTTTATCTTTATGCTATATTTTTTTCTTATGTTAAATTTGTACCCATTTTAGAGTGTTATCTATTCATGTGGTGAACACAGTCTCATTTTATTTTATTACTCTTCATATGCAATATCAGGTGGAACATTGGGATATTTTCTAATCTATTCATCTAAAACCCTAAGTAAATATCTTCTCTCTTTTGTTAGGCAACATTTCTTGATTTCTTTTGAAACCAACTTTTTAAGGGAATATATCTTTGTGTTCGTTCCTCTTTTTTCTGAAATTATCTATAATTTCTCTAAGAAAAACTAGTGCATCAACTTCATATCAACATATCTAGGGTTTCTCTCTTGGTTTTGTTTTAGTTTCTTTTCATACCTTTCTTTCTTTGTGGTTAAAATCATACCCTAGAAAACATAAAACCTATCATAGGAGGGAGCTACCCCTCTCAAACATAGAAGAAAATTGTTAACACCATAACAACTTCTCTAACTGTGGTAGGCATTTGTTGCTACCCAATGGGTGAGTCAAGCTTTAAAAATAAAAAAATTATAGCAACAAATTTGTTTACCAACACATACGAGATGTTAATTAGTAACTTATCATCACATAATTTAAAATATACATAGTGATCTATCTCATCATTAACAAAACCAAGATCTAATGAAAAAGTATAAAATTTTTGATCTCATATATGTGGAGACTAATTTAAACCATACAAGGACCAATTTAACTTGCAAACCAAATGCTCCTTCCTCTTTACCACAACATTATCAGGTTGTTTCATATAAATCTCCTCTTCAAGATCCCCATGCAAAAATGTAGTTTTCACATCCATTTTCTCTACCTCTAACTCATAAGTAGCATCAATAGATAAAATGAATCTAATTGAGGTTGAATTAGCCATTGGAGAAAATATATCACCAAAATCCACTCTATCAACCTAGGAGTAACCTTTAGCCACCAATTGAGCTTTGTACCTCTCCAAATTACCATCTTCTCTTCTTGAATACTCATTTGTAACCAATGGGATTCCTCCCCTTAAGAAGCTCAACTAGGTCTCATGTCTCACATCTATTCAAGGCCTTCATTTCTTTTTTCATGGATTGCAACCAAGATGCGTGCTCTTTTGAAGATAGGGCTTCCTTCATCGACCTAGTTTCATTGTCTATACATGATAATGCAAATACACAATGGAAATTAGGTGGGTTATACCTTTCAATAGGTATTTGTTGTCTAGTGGACCTTCTCAAAGGTGTTACAAGAGGCTCCTATTGTTCCTCATCCAAACTTTACTCTCAACCTTCTCTCTCTACCTATCCTTCTTGTTGTTCTTCATGTGCATGTTCCTTCTTTTCCTTCTTAATTTCAAAATGCGTAGTATTCTTTAGTTTTTGTAAGGCTATTCAACATCTAAGAATACTCTAAACTCCTTGAAAATTAGATCCTTATAATAAACCATTTTCAATGCTATAGGATCCCAAATCTTATAACCTTTTATATTCTCTCCATAACCCATGAAAACACACATGTTAGCCTTAAAATCTAGCTTAGACCTTTTCTCATTAGGAACATGATCATAAACCTCACTACCAAATACTCTGAAATGAGAAACCAATAGTCTTTTACCTATCCACACCTCGTAGGGTGTCTTGTCACTAGAGTAGAAGTGAGAGATCTATTTACTAGATAACTAGTGTTGACAACCTTATCCCAAAATGAATGATCTAGCTTAGCACTACTTTGTTCTTCATGCTCTATCCATCAGGATTTTGTTCATCTGTTCTGTTATTTAGTTTAGGTGTATAAGGAGTTTTCTTCTACCTAACAATTCCTTCATGTATATAATAATCATCAAACTCCCTAGATTAGTACTCACCACCATTATCAGATCTTAAAACATTTACTTTCATATCTATCTATTTCTCTACTAGTGCTTTAAATTATTTAAACTTATAAAACATAGTAGATTTGTGATTTAGAAAGTAAATCCAAGTGAACCTTGAGAAGTCATCAATAAAAATAACATCATAGTGAGATTTACTAATGGAAGGAACATCCACAGGATGTAACACATCACTATGAATCACTTCTAAGACTTGTTTCTCTCTAGAACTACCAGATTTAAAAGATACTCTGTTGTTTCTCAAACACACAATGTTTATAGAAATCAAAGTCAATAGTATATCTGGAAAAACCATCAAACATATTTTTATTAAGGTTGTAAGACCCTTTTCACCAATGTGGACTAGTTTATGGTGCCATAGTTTACATGAACCGTAGTTTCCAGTTACAGATGTAGAATTACAATAAGTTGATGCATCCAACTTGAATAAGGTTCCACACCAAGTGCCCCTAGCTAGCTTCAAGTTTCTTCTAGCCAATCTACAACTACTCTTTTCAAAAGTCACATGCACACCAATCATTCATTTTAGAAACAAAGATTTAATTTCTATCCAATCTTGTATTGTGCAAAACATTAGTGAGAGTTTTGACCCTCTCATCATTGAATACTAGATTTACCTCTCCTCGACCCACAATCTTTTGAGTGTTGTTATCCTTGAGGAAAATGTCCCCACCATCATATTCTTTGCATGCCAATAATCACTCCTTATGAGGAGTCATATGGTATGATGCACCTAAACCCATAAACCAAGAGTCATCATAAGACAAGTTAGCTAAAATAAATAAGACATTAGTACCTTCATAATATGAGGATTTATTTATATAGGAATCATCATTCTTTTTTATATTTCTACATTCCTTCTTAATATGGCCTCACTTACCATAATTCCAACATCTTAACCTACTCTTACTAGGGGTTTTAGATCTACCCTTAGATTTAGATCTATCTTTAGAATTATTCTTACCCCGTTTTATTTACCACCATTGTTTCCTTGGGTCTTCCTCTCACATTCAATGTCTCCTTTAAACTATCATCATTTGACTTTCTCTGCATCTCTATACTTGTAAAGTAGTAACAAGGGAATCCAATTTTAGATCTACAATAGAACCACTAAGAGAAATAATTGAATTCTCCCAAGAATTAGGTAATGGACATGTTATGTCATAAATTGTCGACACTAGTGATTTACACTAGGTTTAGCACCCTGTATACTGATATGCAGACTCCTGTTGAGAGAAGAATGGATTCTGAAGCAGAGACTAGTTCCAAATGTTATTATCTAAGTTCAGGCCCTGAAAGGACCTCAAACACCTAGACACTATTGCCCAAGTGCTATTGTCCTTGATATTTGTAAAAATAAAAGTTTGAGTGGCCTTGGATGCCAGCCTTGTTATAACTCTAGGTGTTACACTTTGTTGACTTTGCTCGAAAGGTTTTCCTGAAAGTGAATTGATATGCATATATAAACAAGTTTATTCCTCTCATTTAAACTAGAAGATTATTAGATGAAAAATATTAAGGAACATTAGGAATTGATATGAACAAAAGTGATACTCAAATGATCAAAGCTCTATTATGAAGATTATGTAGATTTATGTGATGCTCTCTATTGTAGATTTATAACATTATTATAGGTTCTAAGGGAAGCTCCTTCCTTCATCTCCATCCTTGTGGCGATCTTGAGTCATCCCACTAGGGTTTGCATTGTGGTAAAGGTACTTTATTACATCATTCATTTATTGTTTATTTTACCTCTATCCTATAAGGACACACACTCTCTCATCATCATCTTGGCTATTGTGGAGGTGGAAACACCATTCACAAGGTTTGACTAAGGAAAGCCCCTAAAAAGACCCAAACCTTTTCCACTCTTGTGTTTGTGCAGATTACAGAAGCTTAGAAATAGGTACAAAAGATCCAGAAGCAGATTGACGAATATAGACTCCAACTCTCCAAAACCACCTTCGGAGGACCTAAACCCTAGGACACCTATGTGTGGGAAAATTAGTCCTCCCAGATCTACCCTAATTTCTAGCAGTAACCTCTGACAACTCTGCACTATTCATTTCAGCCCCTATTTTCTGGATTTTCTATTCTGATAGGTATGTTATCTCTGTTTTGGCATATTTCATTGTAGAAAACCTAGATCTAGCATATCTCATCTTAATCTTTTAGATTACAACAAAGGAATAGAACCCCCATAGTTTGGCTTTCCTTCCAAGATTGTAGCCAAGCTCAGTTTGTGTTCCAATGTTTGATCTAAAGGATTGACCTAGTTAACATGATTAATTAGGTCCCTCTTTTCCATCAAACATTTTGGTGAACCAAATGAGTTTTGAACTTTTGCAACCTTCTTTATTCAGATCTGACTTGTTTATTGCTCCATATCTGATTAGTTAATAGTTAAATTAGATAGCAACCATTTATACATCTTTCATTGTTTTGATTGCTTGTTTATTTCATTGGATATTCATTACATGTATTTGTGACATATGGTTAATCATTTAGAAACATTGATTCATCTAGGAAACTAAATCAAAACTCTTTCTTCTATCACATCATCCACATATTCTGTCTTGTCAACACCTTCTTCTATATGCATTTTGTGCATCATAAAGCTTGTGAAGTCTTTTATGAGTTTTGTGACTCGGTGTCCTGAATCTAACATCCTTGTGAGGAGAAGTTATAGGCTCATGGGTTCTAGTGATTTAAATAGCTCCGATGTTCCCACATCGAAATCTGATGTTGCTAACTTAATTGCACATGGAAGTTCGTCATCTTTAGATCATATGCCTACCTTACCCATGATATTTGAAGTACAAAATTCTCATAAATCTATAGACATAGATAGCCTCGTGGCTCATGTCCTTGAAACACAAATTTGGAAACTAGACACTGAGTTGGCTCGTTTTCAACAATTTGTGGGAATGCGACATTTAGCTAAGGAAGTTGTGCCTCTTGTTGAAGGTCTAAGAAATTTGTTACTCAAAGGTTAATAAGGTATAGAAATTTTATGCAGGTTAGCTCACATAGTGGATAACAACATTATGTCATCAGCTAGTTACGCAGAAATGATCACTAATGTGTCCTCTTAGAAACAAACAAGGACACAAATGTCGTTACTCATACTGACATCTTCTATATCAAAATATACTTCTTATATTCTCACCACCATTGCACATGCCGGTAGTAGTGCTAGTTACACAAGTCTTGGAGTTTCAAATGGGAACCCTATACACACCTATAACTGTGTTGTCCCCTTCACATATATTAATGCTATTTCAAATGTGTCATCTCCTATTGTTAGTCAACCTCAGTCAAATGTCACTTACCAGAAGTCTAATCACACAATGTCATCACCTCTTCCTAGCATTAACTATTCAAATCTTATCCAATCTCAAGTTACTCTACAACCTGATCCTATAATTAATCAACTTTTACAGAATGTCAGCTCTTTACAACAACAATTAGCAAGTATAATTCAAGGTCCATCTTAGCCTTTTATTCCATCTTACTATACCCATAGTCTGTTGTCCTTCACCATTCTAAAAACACCGATTCCTGATAAATTTGAAACCCCCCATTTTGAGAAGTATAATGGGAAGGGGGATCCTACTAGTCATGTGTCAGCCTTTACAACTTTGCGCGGTGATTTTCTCTTTGATGATGCTATTTTAGCTAAACTCTTTCCTCGGTCACTTAAGGATATAGCATTGAATTGGTTTTGTTATCTACCTACGAATTCAATAAATTCTTTTCAACAACTTATCAATCAATTTCTACAATACTTTCAAGAGAACATTAGACCTCAAGTCTCCTTGATTGATTTGGTTTAGTGCAAACAAGAAGTGAAGGAGAAATTGTTTGATTTCATTGGGAATTATCAATCCCTCTTCTCTCAAATACCTTATTCTCTTTCGGATGCCGATGTAAAATGAGTTTTCATCGGGAACTTGCAACCTCACATCTGTGATAAGATTTTATTGATGTATTATAGCTCTTTTACATGTCTTTGCATGGCTCTCCATGATTATAAATTGTCAGTTAGTTAGTATGAGGATACTACCTCATCAGATCCCATTGGTAAATATGAAGTCATTGCCCCACATTATCATTCATTCAAAAAGAAAAACAAAAACTTCATAAAAATCAACTCATCTTCAAACAACATTCAAACACAAGTAGCGGCCACAACACCTCCTACTCTGACCCCTTATAAGTTAAAATCAAAGATGTGACACTTTTCACAACTTTCAAAGTCTCTTCATTCAGTAATGTCGCAACTTCTAAATACTAATCTCATCAAAATTCCATCGATTCGACAGATTGATGCTAGTAAGATGCAATCGCCTTCTTTTGACTTGAAAGCATTTTTCTAATTTCATCATACCCCTGGACATGACACTGAATGATGGATACATCTTAAACATGAAGTTTAAGACCTCGTTGACTCTAATGTCATCCAGGTCGTGGGTGAAAATGACAAAGGAAATAAGTCAGTATCAAAATTTATAAATCTATAGATATCCATTACCTCATCATTAAGCAAACATTGTAGAAACACACATCAAATCACCACCTAACTCTACATCATTTAATCATCAAGATATAGACTTTGATAGTGTGGTTGGTATGGTATATGCTCACCCTCATCAAGAGTGAGCAAAACCTAAACCTGTTATCTCTTTTACACCTCATGATACTTCCATTCAAGCACCTGAGAGACATCTCTACATTACTGCTATGATTAATGACAAACCCATAAGGGGAGTACTCACCGATCCTGTATTTATGGTTAATGTGGTTACTGAAGATTTCCTCTTTATGCATGAATTACATTGAAACAAGGACGATATATCTGAAATATCGATTAGAGCACATGATGGATCTATTCATCTAAATCTTGGTGCCTTGACTCTTTCTGTCAAGGTTGGACCAAGAACATTGGACGTGTCTCTTGTTATTATTCCTACTTCAGACTTATTTCATGTGAAGTCGGTTCACCCATGGCTTACCTCCATGAAAGTGGTCCCCTAGATGGTTCATAAATGCTTAAAGTTTCCATTCCAAGGACAGGTACATGATGTACATCATAGCGGGTTCCGACCCTTGGCTCATCGTGGACATTTTTCACTTGATTATTTTTGGCCTCAACCAGAAGTTCTATTCAACCTCGTAATGATCTCTTCTTTCTATCTTATCAAAAGTTTAAAGCAAAGAAAATCACCGAATTATCCCTTAATACACTTGGAGACTCTTGATCTTTTGTGGCTACAACAATAGTCCCCCCTGCCACGTAGGAGTTGAACAAACCATAGCCCGAGTCAAATGATCCTCCCCATCCCCGAGCATCTGGCATTTATGTTTCCGTTCCACCTCCGCCATCCTATCTAGGACCATGAGACAAATGCCCACAATAAACTAGACCTCCCCACAATTCAAGGATTGTTTTTTGTTCTCCCTACCTCTTCAGAGTCTACTGGAAAGAAATCACTTGCATATGATCTCTTTGGACTATGGGTTTTCAATTGCTTGAGGGTGCTTTAGTACCTCCACCTATTCTACATGTTGAGAGAGAAGAGAAGTCTGCTTTGAGAGACCCTTCTCCCGTGGTCTCCCAACCTTCAAAAGTTACTTTTGTTCCTCCTCATACTACTCGAGCAAAGGAAGAAAAGGACCCCATGTTCGAAGATGTCACAACTCCCCTAACAAATGCTATAAATAAAATAAAGAGAAATCAAAATGTAAAAGAATGTAAGAAGCAACATCATGCTTTGGCTTTCCAACTTGTTGCAGGAGAAGAGAACCTTCCTCCTCACAAGTGTCAGCTATCGATAGATTCAAAGGATATATCTATTGACGCTTCGTCTAATCATAAGAATGATACTGATGCACAACCTACAGTGGCCCATCTTAATTCACATTGTTTTTTATTCTGACAGTGATATAGAAGATAACAATGAAATAGGTATGACTCTAGAACCTTGCACCACACTTGCTATAGTCCCTCTCGCATCTTTCCCTCCATCTTTTTATGATGAGTAAGATTGGGAGGAGGGTGATTTTCTTTAGGCTGACTTGGAAGTGTGGCCTCTCTCTCTTTTGTGTTATGATTGCACGTGTTGTTATCCCCATATTGTGTTGCTTGATATGTATTTTGTTTATTAAGCTCTCTTTGGATGACCCTTGACACTCTTATTGGTGCAAGGATACAAAGGGACCAAACCTATTGTGACATTATTCTATGTGTATCTTCATTCTTCTATATGTCATAAATTCCAATTTGTTAATTTTCTTGTTCATTGGATGATTTAGCATCATCCTTTGTGATCTCTTTATTCTTATGTGACATTTCTTCATCCATCTTCATAGTTCTACTGACTGGAAAATGATGACAATTCCAAAAATGATTGTCCCTTTTATAAATATAACCATTCATATACTGACACCAGTCGAGTATATCCCTTTTGTGTTATGTTATTTATATATTGCTTGATTTATGTGGAACTTTGTACTTTTCTTGCACTAGAGGCGTCCTCTTATTGCGATGTAGCTTTTGAGCATGTAGCTTCTATAAAGCTCCCATGCTTGTCTTACATTGATTATTCATTCTACCTTAAAGTAATTGCTCCCTGATAGGAGTTAGCAATCAATTTAAGGTGAAGGCATACATCATGTTATGCATTTTGTGTTGTTCATGCGCCATGTGGATGGCTTTTACCATTGAAATACTTTTTGATCATCTTTGTAACACCTTACCAGGGTTACCTAACAAACATCACACTTTTCTTGGCCTATAATCTTTGATATGGTTGGTGTGAAGCTTACCTAGTGATTCAATGGCCCTCACTAGCTTGTGATGTCTTCACTTGACATGGAACTCACCTAGTAATTTGACAATCCTTACTAGCTTGTGATGTTTCCTTTGGTTACTTGTCCACGAGTCACCTAGCATAATGCAACTTGCTAGCCCGTGCACTTCATGTGACTTTACATTTATGATCACCAAGTAATTCGACAGTCCTTACTAGCTTGTGATCCATGAAGAACATCTTTGCATGACCCCTAGCGACAAAGCAAGCTAGTGTCTGCGTCATGTTCTATTTATGATTTTTTATCTTTCCTTACTCATATGTATGATGTATTACTTAACTTGCATGCTCTTGTCTTTTCATGTATTCTTCGTGTACACTCTATGTCTACTGCATGTCTTCACATGTTTACTTCGGGTATACTCTATGACTACTTTGTATATTGTGTGTATGCTTCATGTTTTATGTATATTCATTATTGTATGCTTTATGAATACTCCATGTATGTGTGAATTATGTTGGATATCTGGTGTGTATGCAATCTCTTCTTGCTATGCTTTGTAGACCTTTAAAATCCTAAGCTTGGGAGCTTTCATAGTTCACAACTAGGAATCATTCTAATGGCTCCAACATTCTAGTGAAGAAGTTTCTTTTCTCTATACTTTATTGCACGTATGATCATAAGATCATACCCACTCTAAAGTGGGGGCTAAATGTTATGTCATAAATTGTCGACACTGGTGATTTACACTAGATTTAGCATGCTTGTAGACTGATATGCAGACTCCTATTGAGAGAAGAATGAATTCTGAAGCAGAGACTAGTTCTAGGTGTTATTCTCTGAGTTTAGGCCTTGAAAGGACCTCAAACACCTAGACACTTTATCATCTTTTCTCAAAAGGTTTTCCTAAAAGTGAATTAATATGCATATTTAAACAAGTTTATTTCTCTCATTTGAACTAGAAGATGATTAGATGAAAATGATTAAGGAACATTAGGAATTGATATGAACAAAAGTGATACTCAAATGATCAAAGCTCTATTATGAAGATTATGCAGATTTATGTGATGCTCTCTATTACAAATTTATAACAATTACTGTAGGTTCTAAGGGAAGCTCCTTGCTTCATCTCCATCCTTGTTGTGATCTTGAGTCATCCCACTAGGGTTTGTGTTGTAAAGGTACTTTATTACATCATTCATTTATTATTTATTTTGCCTCTATCCTATAAGGACATGTGCTCTCTCATCATCATCTTGGCTTTTGTGGAGGTGGAAACACCATTCACAAGGTTTGACTAAGGCAAGCCCATAAAATGACCCAAACCTTTTCCTCTCTTGTGTTTGTGTAGATTACAGAAGATCATAAACATGTACAGAAGACCTGGAAGAAGAATGATAAATATAGACCCTGACTCTCAGAAACCACCTTTGGATGGCCTAAAACATTAGGACACCTATACCTGGGTGATTTAGTCCTCTCATATCTGCCCTGATTTCTAGCAATAACCTTTGACAACTTTGCATTGTTCATTTCAGCCCCTATTTTCTGGGTTTTTAGTTCTGATAGGTATGTTATCTCTGTTTTGTCATACTTCATTGTAGAAACCCTAGATCTAGCATATCCCATCTCAATATTTTAGATTACAACAAAGGTCCAACATAACCCGCGTAGTTTGGCTCTCCTTCTAGGACTGTAGCCAAGCTTGGTTTGTGTTCTAATGTTTGATCTAAAGGATTGACCTAGGTAACACATGATTAGTTAGGTCCCTCTTTTCCATCAAACAAAGCATAGTAATAAGATAGATTTACCCTCTTCCTCAATCTTAACATTAATGTAATGTAATTGACTCAACATTAAATTGAAAGCATTCAAGTGTTCTACAATAGAGTCTCTTTCTTTCATTTTTAATGAATATAATTTATTTTTAAGATACAATTTTTTAATGAGACTCTTTGTCTAATATATTTTACCTATTCTCTTTCACAACTAAAATGTAGTATTTTGATTAGAAACAATCTAGAGAATAGAATCAGAAAGGCATAACCAGGTATAGTACCTTAAAGTTTCTTACCAACCCTTACCTAGTCTACTCTTTGATATGCTTTTAAGTTTTCTCTTATGTCTCATTGTTATTCATTGATCCCTTTCTTCCAAGAGAACCTCCATCTCCAGCTTCCAAAGATCATAGCCTATGCCATTGAACTTCTCAATTTCCATACAAAATGTGCTTTCCATGATCTCTATTGCCAAAATCTAATGTACACAAAACAACACAAAAGTTCCCACTACAACAAAAAACCCAACAACACTCCAAAAGAGGCATCCCTCTCTAATCAAGCCATCTAGGATCTGATACCATACATATAAATATTGTAAAAAACTATTAGATCCTTAGTGCTTAAAAATTCATCAACATTATAGAGAATATATGGAAATATATAAATAACCTAGCAAAATAAAAAACATACAATACCACAAAAATACTAATATATGTGGGGAAACCCTTTTGGGTAAAAACCCCACCACTAAAGAGAGTAAAAGCTTGTATTAATCGTAAATGTAGAGTACATTAACAAAATTTCCCACTTGATATGAGTGCACATGAACAAAACAAATCACAAGAGAGATCTTCTCAACAAAGGCAATAAAAAACATCTTCATAAAAAGTCTTTTAAAGGAATACAAAGGTGCTTCTAGAAGAAAGAAGCTTTTAGAAATCTCAACACAAAAAACATTTTATTATACTAATCAAATATTATATCTAATGAGAAGATTATATTCTACTATCCTAACTAATCAAATATTATGTCTAATGAAGAGGCTATAAAGGGGTTAAGCCTTATCAACTCCTCCCTATTTAGAGGAAGGTGTCCCCACTTTCTCTTTACGATGGGGAAAATATTTCTCAAAAGATGCATGTGAGATCCACTTGGCTTGGGTGGGTAGGGTATCCTTATGATAAATCAAGTATGTAGTGGTAGTATTGTGCCCAATAGAGCATTTGTAAACCTCAAAAATGCTATAGACTACATCCAAAAGAGGCTAAAATTTTGGAATATTATGCTCAAGATGAGAGAGAGAAACTTCTTCTAAGTGAGCTGACTCATATCACATCAATTGATTAACATTAATCACATCATGGATTCCAAGCTGGGACATGAGATCAAGTTTGAAGGCATTATCTCCTATCTATTGGATAATGGTATAAGGCCCATATCTAATAGGATTGAACGTAAGATGTTGTTGACCTTTGAACATTTTCTTATCCATATGAAGCCAAAATTTATCACCAACTATAAAGTTAGAATGGATGTGATGCTTATCATGAATTTCTTTATACTTATCCTAAGAAGTCTAACGAGTTGCCTACACTTGTGCATGAATCTTTGTCATGTTGTGAATAAATTGAGAAGCTTGTCCCTATTACTTTTGTTGGTGTTATGAATTTGAGGAAGAGCAACTGGAATCCTATATGGAGCAAGAGGTTGATAACTATAACATACCTCAAAAGGAGAATGGTTTGTGGAGACATGTGTAGCCTGATCATACCTAGGCTATAAAACATGAAGATAGATAGCCCATTATTTATTCTTGTTGTAGTATATCTTGAGAGAATGAACTAAAGTCCAATTAACTACTTTAGTCTGACCATCTTTTTGTGGATGAAAAGATGTAGAATAAATTGAAGTTAACACCCAAATAGCTTCCAAAGTGATTTCTAAAAGTGACTCAAAAATCTAGAATCTTGATAAAAAATAATAAAAAGTGGCAGATCTAATTGTCACCATACATTATTAAAAAATAATTTAGCATCCTTAGGAGCATTAGTAGTTTTCTTGCAAGGGATGAAGATGGTCATTTTTAAAAAACCAACACACCACCACAAAAATACAATCATGTTGTATGAAGGTAGTAGGCAACCCACTGATAAAATCCATAGAGATAGACTACCATGGCTGAGAGGGAATAGGAGGAGGCTGATACAAACCAAGTTTGTGATTTGTAAGCTTAGCTTGGCTACAAAGAGAGAATTGATGAATGAAATCTTCCACTTACCCCCTCATGGAGGGCCAATAGAAGTACCATTGTAAATGTTATAGAGTTTTGGTGGTTCCAAAGTGTCCCCAATAAGATTAAGAATGAGACTCCTTAATTAGCATCAACCAAGTAGAACTAGTAGGAACACACAATTGATTCAACTTATATAATCAACCATCTCTAATTTTGTAGCCTAAGAAAGGAGTTTGTTTAGTGATAGTGGGATGTTGTAGAGCATGTATAACAAGTCCAAAGATGCATCAGAAGAATACAAACATTTCCAATCCTCATATGCATCAAATATAACATCTAAGATATGTAATGCTTTGGTTGGAGGGTGGCTCAATGAATCAACTTTATTGGTAGTACCCTTTTTATATTTAATGACAAAGTGGAATTGCTAAATAATGAGGCTATAAAAAAATTTTTAACCACTACTATTTAAATACATAATAAACTTGAAATCATCCCAAAAATGATACATTTTTTTAAATGAACAAAAGATTTACATTTCTGTAACATCAAAAATTGCATTCCCTTGCAATTTCATGCTATGTTTGGTGTTTGCTTCCCTTGTGTGTTTTCATAATCATTTTTATCTCATTTTAGCCTTTTATGCTTAATTTCATGAAATTTTGTTTTAGTGCATCATGCTTCTCTTAGCCTAGAGATGTTTCGTAGGACCAAGAAATAAAATCAATTGGATGCTAGCGCATAGCACGGGTCCACGATCATGTAATGTCAAGTGATATATTTTTGGGATGCATTGAAAATCTTTTGTGGTGGAAGAGATTCTTGTAAAAAGCTTTTACAACTTCAAACAACTCTTTTCCTATCTTGCATGTCAATCCTTTCCCTCTCAATCTCTAATTTTTGGAATAAATCTATTGCTCTCACTCTCTCCTTTGGCACTCTTTTGATTTTCTAGAAATATTGCTGAAGATTACTCTCTTGTGACTCTCACCATAGCAGCTATTAAAGGCTTTAATGCTCTTCTGAATTGTAGCATTATATTTGTTAGTTTTGTGAAGTCTCTATTTGTAGATTAATTATTGTGAGGGCTCTCTTCTAGGGGTTTGAAGCCGTTTACATTCAGATTTTTTCCCTCAAGGAGTTGTAGCCTCCTCCATTGTTACCACAAGTGGTAATATTGTTTACAAATCTTGATATACATTGCTTTTTTGTTCATTTAATAAGTTTCTAGTGTAGATCACCACTCCATTTCGCTTGCATGCACTATGGTATTCTTCCCTGTAGACTAGGGAAGATACTTTTAGTTTTCATTTCATTTGTAACTGCTACTTATTTCTTATACATACTTAAGAAGTAAGAGCACACACACTTTTTCATATTTTTATCTTTGCTACTCATGGAGGTCAAAAGACCAAAGCAGGGGCTTGACTTGAAGGCAAGCTCCTTAGCAACCCAAATAAGTTTTCCTTGTTTTTACCAACAAGTATTTTGAGGAAGAATATTCAGCTGCACAAAGGTTTTATTAATATTTATTCCTTCCTCTCATTGATTTCTTATTTCATTAGATTCTAATAGAATATTCACATTATTTTATATCTGTTATCACATGGATATTACTGGGTTAGTTTCATGTTGGTTGATGTGTCGTGCAGGTAGTAAGCAGTCGTATAGAATCTAGACTTTGTATTTTTAAGACTTTGAGGATGCCAGCACTACATGTAGACATCCTCATGTCACACTATTCATCTGGGATAGTGAGATTCATTATTCCATGCCAAGTTCCTCTGTGACCTCTCTTTTTTGTTTCTATATCTAAAATTCTATAATTTTGTTGTAGTTGTTCATTTTCAATAATTTATCAACTTTCTTTCATTTCATAAGTAATTAGTTTAGTATATTTTCATCTCTTAGCACAAAGTGGGTTTGTTGATGTTAGTCTCTCTTAACTTTTAGATAGCATAAACTAGATAGGACCCTGGTGTAGTTGTAGTGAAAATCTCCCTTGATTATTTTATTTTAATCAAGGTGTAACTTTTCCTCTTCTTCCTTTTAATGAACCCACCACAGTTAAACCTTTAAACATTTTCTCTAACACTCAAACATTTAAACCAAGTAGACTTTTCTTTCATCACTTTGCACTATGTGTTGTGAATCCAAAACTTTGTTTATGAGCTTCACAACCCAGTCTTCAAACTCTCAATACATTGTTCATAGCAGTTTAAGATATCTTTCTATAATGGCACATTTTGGAACTCCTATCACTCCTATTCGATCGGCTCCTGACTTTACAAATTTTTCTTATGGTACAACTATCACAACTCTTCCTTCTCTTTCTTTTTTCATTACTATCCCAATGACTAATTA
Organism: Cunninghamia lanceolata; assembly: GCA_027924645.1. Taxonomy (NCBI): domain Eukaryota; kingdom Viridiplantae; phylum Streptophyta; class Pinopsida; order Cupressales; family Cupressaceae; genus Cunninghamia; species Cunninghamia lanceolata. The sequence continues at coordinate 3,908,781 of BSBN01000941.1, forward strand.
CCATGACGCCGAGGCAACTTTTGATCATGAGGTCGTGTTAGGCAATGTCCCACTTGAGTAGATTAATGAGTTAGATTGTTATTTAGTAGATTTCTAGAATTATGTTGATCAATGAGGACGTGCCTAGGAAAATTATTTCATTAGTTGATTCTCTTTGCTCATTGTTAATGGGTTGTCATCACAATCTTGATGTTGTACATGGTATTTCCCATATCGTTCATAGTGATACGCCACCATTGGCAAGCTACTTCTTACCACTTCAAGACTCTCTTTCAAATATAATTGGTAATTAGCTTTCTATTCCTATGTTGACGTTAGGTACACAAATTTGCACATATTCACATATGGATACTAGTGTTCCATAGCTTGGTAGTGTAGGTGTTAGTTTGTCTAGAGGCGCTATGAACCCCATTAACTAATATGGGTTTGTTCCACCCTTGAGGTTCTTACAATTTACTTTTCTTATTGGTGACCTCAAAACCTCCCAATCGCTATCCCTTCCCCTTACTTCCACTCCTCTTTCTGTACCTATGCACACCACCGATCCTGTTATCAACCAACTTCTTTAGAATGTTGGTTCCCTCTAGAAGCAACTCGCTTCACTTTCCACTTTATCAACATAGCCACTCATTCCCACATATTGAAAACACAACCCATTATCACTTGCTATTCTTTCTACCCCCTTCTTGCAGGGCTTTGAGACACCCCGGTTCGACAAGTATTCTGGGAAAGGTGACCCCCAGACACACATATCTACTTTCTCTAACTTATGTAGTGACTTCATTTTTCAGGATGCTTTGCTAGAAAATTTATTCCCATAGTTGTTGAAGGATACCACATTGGATTGGTTTTGCTCACTTCCTGATCATTCTATTCTTTCTTTTGAACAAATGGTAAACTAGTTTTTACATCACTTCTAGGCCAACATTGGGCTATAGGTCACATTCATCGACCTCATCCACTGTCGTCAAGGAGTCAATGAAAGAGTCACCAGTTTCATCTATCATTATTAGTCACTTTTAGATTACAAATCCCTTATGTCCTGCCAAATTCTGATGTGCATAAGGTTTTCATCATAAACTTGCAGTCACAGACCAAGAATAAGATTTTGTTGATGAAGTATCCATCATTCACACACCTATGCATAACACTCTATGACTACCAACAACTAGTTAGCCAGTTTGAGGTTTCCACCTTACTGGCTCCCACTGGTCAGTCTGGTGCTTCTTCTTCTATCATTAATTACAAAAAGAATAATTTTATTTTTTAAAATAATGCATCTACGATTATAAACAATGTAGCGGCTACAACACCCTCATAGGATACTGTAGCTCTCTCTGCTCCTAAAATGCAAAATAATCATAAGTTCACTCCTCTCACGGTGTCTCTTTACTCAATTTTGTAGCAGCTCCTAAACAATAGTTTAGTGCAACTGCCACCCATTTGGCCTCTCGATACCCACAAACTTCTGCTACCTTCTTATGGCCCGAAGGCCTTTTGTTAGTTCCACAGAGTCCCTAGACATGACACTAAAAGATGTTTGTGTCTGAAGTGCATAGTACAATACCTCATCGATCAAAATATCATTTAGGTCTTTGGTGCGAATGATAAGGGAAATAAATTTGTCGCTCCACCCAACCAACATTTTAAAATCTATATCGATCCCATATTACATCATTCATCTAGTTTTATTGACCTTTCTTCCTCATTTGTGGTTTTATACATGACTTTTGACATTCCCTCTTCTTCTTTTGCTGAGATGATAGGGATGGTGGACATTCTCTCTAGTCTAGAGCTCGAGAGTGTCCCATTCTGGCACCTGTCATTTCTTTCTCCCCTTCTGATATCTCTATGAATATATATGAGGGTCCTCTATACATTACCACTGAGGTCGACGAGAAACCTGTAAAGGGTGTCCTAATTAATCCTGCTTGCCTGGTAAATGTTTTTGATTAAAGTGGTCAAACAGGTTTTGAGGGGGGCCCTGAAACCCTTCACAAAAAGAAGCATACAAAAAGAAGTAAGCCAACTGTAAGCTAACTAGAAGCTACCAAAAAACATAAGAATATAGATAGTAGCCACAAAGAGTCCAGATAAAACTAAGCTAGACAATATTAGTTCATCTTCTTTAGGGTCTCTGCCGCTTCTAATTCTTGTTCATAAAAACCCTGATGCATTTTGGCAAAGTCTATCAGCTCTCTCTTCTCAGCTTGGAACTGCTTTTTGTTTCTCCCCCTGGTGCAGGTCGAACGTCCACCTATGTCTTCACCAGCCACCTATTTACTAGTGTTGATAGTGTTATCTCCTTTATCCTGATTATCCAGATCCACAACACTCATGATGTCCTCAGCCTTGAAATCCTTGAACTGTTCCTTTCTTAGCTCTTTAAGCTTCTCAGTCAGAATTTTCATCCCATTGAGACTGTTCTAAATGGAGAGTTTACTGATGTTGCAGAGTTTGTCAAGGTTATTATTCACCTCAGTAATCTTCCCCTCGAGATACTGAATCCTTGTATTGAACTCTTCTCTCATCCTGATCATCTCCCTTTCCATTTCCTCCATATTTGGAATGGCATCCCAATTTCTAAAAATTATAGTTTCCTGTTCGGCTGTAGAGTTGGTCCCACTCGCCACACTATCCTGAAGCAGTTGGAGTTTAATGTTTATTCTACTAATTTCCAAGAAGAACCATTTAGTCATTTTGTGTTGAGATTTCACCAAGTTCTTCACAATTTGAAAACCTCCTAAACATGATCTCTATTTCTCGCCTGGGCTAACAGTTCGTCAAAATCCTTAGGGAGGTTAACCGAAGGGCTATTGATATCTAGAAACTTGATGCTAATACCTGATTTAGGGATAGGGGTGGACATACCCAGTGGGTCTTCCATCTTGTCCTTCTCCTTGTCAGACTTCTCCCTAATCCCCTGCTTCTTCTTGATCCCCTGTTTGTGGATAGCACTTCCAGCAAACTGGATATTTTTCTCAACATGGTCCTTTTCCCCCAGCTTGACCTTCTTATGAAGATTACCTTCTTACGAAGATTCATCTTACTCCCCTATTTTTGAGAAGAGGCACCAACATCCTACTCAAAACCCTAAACCTCCTCCATAGGTTTTTTTACCTTTCTTCATCAAAGCAAGGGTATTCCTCTTCTTTGGCATCAAATTCTTGTCATAAATCTCCTTCACAGAGGAGTTAGTGTCATCACCCGTTTCAAACCCTATAGACCAAGAAATGGACACTTCCCTCTTCTGTGTTTTTTATTTTCTTGCTAGAGGGTTCCTCCTCTATCTCACCTTCTTCCTCTTCCATTTCCCAGTCCTCATCCTCAGAGTCAGACTCCTCTTCACTAGACACTACCCTCCCCTTCTTCTTAGCACTAGGATTATGTTCTAAAGACATATCCATGAGTTGTATAAGAATACATATGAGCATTCAGATGTATTTATATAGTGTCATGATGGGATGTCCCGCCCCACCTTGGGTTCACTAACGTTTTTCTATCTAGGTTGGACCAAAACTTTGGACATCTCCTTCTCCATCATTCCCACCTTGAACCATTTTCATTTGAAGCTAGGCCATCCATGGCTCACTTCTATGAAAGCGATCCCATCTATAGTCCATAAGTGCCTAAATTTCCCTCAAGATGGCATAGGCATACAATCCACCAAAATGGATTTAAGCCTCTTGCCATGTTAGGAATTTTTCCTTTGACTACTTCTGGCCTGCCCCTATAGAGCCTCTCTAACCACACAATGACTTCTTGTTCATATCATACTAGAAGTTCAAATCCTTTTGGATCATGTAGTTATTTGGTGGCCCTTCTTCTTTGTCCCCTACAATTGCTTCTCCCTCGCTCTCCCTGCCCTCAAAGGCTACTACTATTCCTTCTACTAATCCACTGGTAGTTAAAGGAAAGCAACTTGTGGAAAGTAAACCTCCTCATTCTCGCACTCCTAGTTTGTACTCAGAAGTCCCACCTCCAGCCTCATACCTGAGGTACAAAGGTCCACTGCTAACACAACCTCATGCACCATGTGCTCCTAGGATCTCTCAACCTTTGATGGTTACTTTTGTTACTCCTGCCTCTTTGGTGACACAAGGAAAGATACCCATGTTGACTGATCCTTCTCCTCCCCCTCCCTAGGTTCCCTGATTTTTAGTGGCTTCTCTTCTTCCTCATGTCTCTTCGAAGACACGATGAAAGTAGACCATATTGTAGGATCCTCCCCCTCCACCTGTGTTTTCCCAACCTTCATTGGTTCCTTTTGTGCCTCCTCCTATCCTTGAGGTAGGGGATGAAAAGGAACCCATGTTGGAACGCCCCATGGATCCTTCAACAGAGGCTCTATCTCACACAAGATGAAATCAACTTGTGAGAGATCGCAAGCATCACTGATGTACTATAGCTTGAGAGTGTACTGCTGATGCATAGCCTCTCCTCAAGCACCCTCCTCCTATGAAACCGCCTCCCGATCTTGCTCCTCCTTCAATGTCTTAGTCTTCTCTCTCTTAGCCTAAGTCTTTCCCATCATTGACCCCTTCCTCCTCTCCATTGAATGTAGATGAACGCCACCCTAAAAGGGTACAAGTAGTCTTGGCTCCTTCCATGGAGAGTCCCCTCCTCCCTTCTATTCCTGACATCCTACCGTTATCCAATCATTTGGAGCTTCCCAACAACAATGTTATTTATAGAACCACCCTCTCTATTCTTGTCTCATTATAGAATACCCACCATGCAGTCTTTCCTAATATCCTCCGTTGCAATAGACATTCCTCATTTGTCACCTAAATGTAAACCCAAGCATTACCCCACCCCTCCATTCCATTAGCCAAATCACATGCCACCATCTCCACCACCTCTAAGCCTTTTTGCATCACTTCTTCTAGCTATAGAGGTCAGGTTTCCACCTATGACTCTAAGTGCTTTCATTTTTTCCAATAACACTAATGAGCCACATTTGGTTCACTACTCTAACATTGACTCTGTCAATTTCTCCCCTACAAAGTGAATCTTTGAGTCCATCTTGGATGTCCCCTCATTATCCATGATTTTCACGAGATCATTGACAATTGCTATTACCACTGCTCTAGATGATCCTACTCCTATTGTTGATCCTCTACACTTGTTCCCAAGAAAATCCACTTGTAGTGCTCTTGATGTGATCCCATTGTCATCTCTTCTCCTGTCCCCCTATGATTTTCAAGAATGGGACATGGATGATCTGATGATGTCCAACCCATGAGGGCTATACCTTTGTCTCATGTGTTTTTATGTGTTTGAATCCTTGATTGTAATGTTTCCCCCGTGAATGTGTTTTTATGTTTGTTAGTTCTACCTCCCATGATGCCCTTGTAGACACGTGGATACAAGAGGAACAAAAATGTTGTGACTTTCTGCTATTTACATCTCTACATTCTTCTATATGTTGTCTTGTTTATTTTGAAATTTTGAGGATAATGCAAAGTGTTGGAAGATTTAGCTTCCTTCCATGTTGACCTAATCTTTTTATTTTTATTGGATTTCCTATAATATTGTTCCTTTGTCCTTGTAGTTCTACATGCTTGGGGGATGATGATGATTCTTTCAGTTATCCAAGGTTGATGATTCCCCTCCCAAATGCATACTGACCCCAAAGTATGTAGATCCCTTAGTGTTTTTGGTGATGTTGTTTGATTTATGTGATATGTGTTTGTGTTGATTAGTGTCATTCCATGCTTACATAAGTTATTATGTATCATGTTTGTAGCATATCCTTTGGTGCCTCTCTTTGGGGGTATTTTTCTTTCTCTTGATGCAGCTTTCAAAATATACCTTCCCATATAGATATGTTTCCTAAAGCTCTCTTCCCCTTTTCTACCTTAAAAGCAATTACATACAATTTCTTTATGCAATTATTTTAAGGTGGGGGCATACTTTTATGCTTTACACTTTCACACATGCCACGTTGATGGTATGCTCTTGTAGTGTTCGCTCTTGGCAGCATTTGTAGCTTGTGGTCCTAAGAAGACACACTTGATTAGCTTGACCAACCCTTTCAACTACCTATTAGAACTCTTTGTGAGTCACCTAATAACGTAGTTTGTTAGTCCTAGTGGCCCATAAAGAGTTTGGTATAGTTCCTAGCTCTCGTAGTGTGCTAGCCCTAGAAACATACTTGGCATCCTTCTAGCTCTAGTAGTGTGCTAGAAATGTATCTTTTGCATTTCTTTCTTCACTTTCTTGTGTGTGCTTAGTGTTATCCTATTGTTAGATTTTAGTACAATGATCATTAGATTATATAGTTTTCTAACCTTGATGTTTAGGCAAATCATATATGATCTAACCCTTTTTAGCATAGATTTTAGATATATGGTTCGGAATTTGCCTCTTGTGCAAGTTTTATTAGCTAATATTATAGTTTTGTAGGTTCTCAGCCTGGGGGATTCACTCCTCCACTTGAAGAACTCTCTGTGGCCTCTACAATATCCTTTTTGAGGTAAAACTTTGTCATATTATTTCCTTTTCTACTTCAGTATGCATATTCGTGTAGCACGTCATAAGCTCGGGGCTAAAGTGGGGGCTAAATGTAATGTCAAAAATTACACACCCTTGCAATTTCATGCCACATTTGGTGCTTACTTTGGTGTCTTCTTCCCTTGTGTATTTTTGGAATCATTTTTATCTCATTTTATCATTTTATGTTTAATTTAATGAAATTTCATTTTAGTGCATTATGCTTCTCTTAGCCTAGATATGTTTCATAGGACCAAGAAATGAAATCACTTGGACACTAGTGCTTAGTGTAGATGTATGTGTATCATGATAGCATCCTGTGAACATGTAAAATCAAGTGATTTATTTTTGGGATGCATTGAACATCTTTTGCAGTGGAAGAGATTTTTGTAATCCTTTTTTGACTTCGAATGACTCTTTTCCTATCTTGCATGTCAATCCTTTCCCTCTCAATCTCTAATTTTTGGAATCAATCTCTTACTCTCACTCTCTCCTTTGGCTCTCTTTTGATTTTACAGAAATATTGCTGAATATTACTCTCTTGTGACTCTCACCATGACAACGATTGAAGGCTTTAATGCTCTCCTGAATTGTAATATCATATTTGTTAGCTCTATGAGGTCTCTATTTGTAGATTGATTATTGTGAAGGCTCTCTTCTGGGGGTTTGAAGTTGTTTACTTTCAAAAAATTTCCCTTAAGGAGCTACAACCTCCTCCATTGTTATCATAGCTGGTAATATTGTTTACAAACCTTGATATACATTGATTTGTTGTTAATTTAATAAGATTCTAGTGTAGACCACCACTCAATTTCCCTTACATGCACTATGGTATTCTTCCTCATAGACTAGGGGAGATACATTTAGTTTTCATTTCATTTGTCACTGCAGGTTATTTCTTAGACACACTTAAGAAGTAAGAGCACACACAATTTTTCATATTTTTATCTTTTCTTCTCATGGAGGTTGAAAGACAAAAGTAGGGGCTTGACCTAAAGGTAGGCTCCTTAGCAGCCCAAACTCTTTTTCCTTGTTCTTAGAAATATATATTTTGAGGAATAATATTCATCTGCATAGAATTTTTGTTAATATTTCTTCCTTCCTCTCGTCAATTTCTTGTTTCATTAGATTCTAATAGAATATTCACACTATTTTTATATCTATTATCACCTAGATATTACTGGGTTAGTTTCTTGTTTGTTGTTGTACCATGTAGGTAGTAAGGAATCATACATAATCCAAACTTCTTTATTTTTCAGACTTAGAGGACACTAGAACTATGCAATACGTCCCCACAACATGTTGTCGTCTAGGACAGTGAGATTCATTCTTCTATGATAGGTTCCTTTGTGACCTCTCTTTTCATTTCTATATCTGAAATTCTATAATTATGTTTGTATTTGTTCATTTTTAGTAATTTATCAACTTTCTTTCATTTCATAAGTAATTAGTTTAGTACATTTTCATCTCTCTTAGCACAAAGTGGGTCTATTGACATTAGTCTCTCTAAACTTTTAGATAACAGAAACTAGATAGGATCCTAGCGTAGTTGTAGTGGAGATCTCCCTTGATTATTGTATTTTAGTCAAGGTGTAACTTTTCCTCTTCTACAATTTCAAAGTTAAAGATACCAACATTACATTATTACATAGATCATCATCTTGATACATGCCTACAAATAAAATAATAATAAGATACAAAAATTAGGTTAGGACTACTATCCCAACAATCCATCAATATATATCAATTAAACAAAATATTGAATATTCTTTATAATAAGATTGACCATCAGTCCTAATATTCTCATTTGAGTGCAAGAAATATGGTTGTCAGCTCTAGGAGGGAGAGCATCATTTGAGTGCTTTACCTCCAACCACAGACTAACAGTCCCTCACACACCTTCCTACTAGAAGTGGCTTGACCCTTCAATGAGGATGGTAGATAGTGATTTCTGTAGTATAACCAATCTAAGAACAAAGTGTAATTATAATATGTACACACCTATCACATGCAACCTATCATGAGCCTCTAGATCCTAATATATGGCTAACATGGACTCTATGGTACAATGAACTAATGATGTATACATCTATAACATCACATTGGTCAAAGTGTTCTAATATCAGTCAGATAAGTGTGGGTACTCCATTCACAACACTACTTTCTCTTTCTTGACTAACCCACAAGATTGTGTAATAATAATGAAAGCACAAAACAAAAATTACAAATTAACACACAAGATTGAAAACATAATATCACCAAACTCTTGGCATATCTTGCCTCTAAGATGGTCTTATTAACTCTTAGTACTAAAGACTATTAATCTATTGCAATCCAAATATATCATAATACTTGTTGACAAGCAGGATTGCACCCGTTATGCAGAGCTGTGAGGCTTAGCAATCCTGTGTAACATGGGATCAAACTCAGGTTGTGGGTGATTATGGTGAGTTTGAACCTCCAGATTATGGGCTGGTTCCCTTAAAATATTCAATTGTGTCTATGAATTTGGGTGTGGAAAAGGGTTAAAAAGGTCTTCTAAAAGCACTAAAATTGTAATATAAAATATGGTGATGCACCTAAAATTGATTGAAAACTTTGCAATCTAACTCACAATAAATCTCAAAAAATCTATCCACACAAAACCACTTTCAGCAATTTGACCACAAAAATAATTCTAAGGGAGGCTGAAAAGATTTTCTTCTTGAAGGAAAAGGGTTTTTTACAACAAAAAAGAAATTTCTCCAATTGCATAGCCTAAGACCTGTGATTTTCAAAGCTATCTAACACATGCAAAAATAAATGAGACAATGATTTTAAAGGTTTTGATGTTCAAACACAATAAAATCTCATCAAATCATTCACAAAAGTTGCATTAATGGAAAAGGTAGACACTTGATTCAGCTGAAAAATAAAGGAACAATTGCATAAAAAGACAAAGTATAGAACCTCTAACCTACTGTAATCTCTATAAATATGCAAAAGTGAGTTAAAAAACCTTCTTTCTCTCTCAAAGTGTAAAGAGCAAAAAAGGCCAGAACTAGAAAAACCTAAGTTTTTCTTACAATATATAATCTGCTCTCTCCAAGATACCTAGAAAGGTCAACTGCAGTCAACTGACTCTAAAAATAAGCTCTCAAAATTAATCCACGAGCAAACAATAAAATCCCTAAAAATAAGGGTTATAGCTGCCTCAAAATAAGCAAAAATAGCTCCAAACTACTCTCCTCCATATGTTTGACCAAAAAAGTTGACCAAACTCTCCAATTTTGACCCCAAAAGCCATGCAAAATCTCCAAAAGTCTTCAGTTAACTATATCTCTCAATTTTGCATGATTTTGGGACATGTGAACAAATAATAAAGTAATCCTTTGCATGATTACTTTGCTATAAGTTTCAATTTGTCTTATCTCCTTGATTTTACAACTTGTGACAAAATAATAAAGTAATTTATAACTTGTGACAAAATAATAAAGTAATTTATAATGATATTACTTTATTATTTGTTTACATTAATTTAGTTACAAAATCATGCACAATTGGATATATTTGTCTCTTTTAGAAGAAAAAGATAAAAATATTCCCTTATGTCTCCCATGCATCAAATAGATCTCCTCATGCGAAAAACATTATGCATTTTTAAAAATAATAAATTATACATCTTATTACAACCTTATAACTCCCATGCATGCATGATCAATGCATCACAACCCCTTATTACTCCACATGCATAATAACTCATATATCACTTATGTCTTATTACTCCATGCAAAATAGGTAACAATCCTCACATACTCTTCACTACCTTAAAAAATATTTGGACACCTTATGACTCCTTACATAATGCATATATATACTTTTTATCTTTGCATCTCTTGTCATATATATAGCACATTATCACTCTATGTGACTATATTATTTCACACTCCATACCCTACCTTCAAATCATACTCTTGTTTGACTTCCATCCTATTTCATGCCTTAGAAAAAACAATACAAGGCACTCGACCTTATCCACTCATCATTTGTTTTGACCTTTGCAAGAAAATCAAAAGGCAATAATAACATTGCCCTCACGGGCCCCTGTGGCATTGTTGATTTGAATCATTAGGTTCTTAAGACTTTAAAAGTCTTGACCACGATGAAGAGGATATCAATGATTTATTTTTTAAATTAAAAGTCAAAAAGAATGGGAAAAAGCCATCATAGCTAGGGCAATTCAACCAAAAGGAATGCAAAACCTAAAATTCTCATCATTTTGTCTTTTCACTTTCAATGGAGAGCTCTGCTCGCCACCATGCTGCTAGGGTTTGAAGTAGAAACTTCATAGTTTTCTACAACTTCATGAGGATTTCTTCATGGATTTTCTCCTGAATTTGACAAGAAACTAGCAAGGAAAGTATTTTCTAGTCATAAATATGATGATGTCTCTCCATTTTTGAAGTATTCTTTGCCTTTCATGGCCACAGTCCTGGCTACCTTTGATACATTCCTATCTCTAGTTTCTCTCTATCGATGCTTATTGTTTGAGGCCACCATGGACAACTTTCTGGGTATCTCTGAGACTTCACGCTGGGGTTTTTGAATGCATCCTCTATATTAGAACTACGGTAAGATACCCATTCTATATTCCTTTATTCTCTGCTAATAAAATGCTTAGTTTGAGCTTCAGGAACTTTCTTTATGCAAAGTCATGGCTATTTATTGTATGTTTTACTCAACATGATGAACACTCATCTCTGTTTACATTTGGCTTTATCTTTTGGTCATGACTAAGTTATAACTTGCTGGCACTTTGTTCTCTGCATATTCTATGGGCTGCGGCCAAATTACATTCTCTCATTCCTATTAGCGTTTCATCCTTTTCTTGTGGCCCTTTACAAGCTTTGACTGATATTTTGATGGCCGCCATGGACAACCTTCTGGGTTTGCTTTACTTCTTCCTTCACCTTCTGTAACAACATAGTAAGCTTCTCTATACATTTGATATGGGTTAGGTTGTTTTGGATGGAAGGTATCCTGTAGCAGCAAGAGTATTGTATGCATACACATGCTTTGAAATATATGATCAATACTAAGCATATTTATAGTTGTATATCCTGAAACCCTAACCTCTTTTTCCCTGCAGCTATTATCACTTTCTGGGTGTTCTCTTTAACCCACAAGAACCTTGGATATCTCTTATGTATTCTATATATGTCCTTTCTCCACAATTTTGGTATGAGTTTTACTATATTGTGAAGAGAACATACTCTCTGTGTAATACCTGGGTCTACAAAACTTTGAAACTCTTCTTGTTCTTTGTTAATGATTTCCTTTCCTCTTTGTTCTGCATTAATGATATTTATAAAGAAAGTAATATTCTGGAACTGGCATATGGCATTACCCTGTACATGATATGTCATTGCATTTATAGAATATGAATGTTTGCGATATACAGAAGGTATTAAGATAGATATGATCTTTTGTTGTCCCTCATATGCATTTTGAGCCTTTTGACACATACAATCTCTTAGTAGTTGTTCTCTGTCTTTATTAACATTACACTCTTTAATTGTTTTGATAGGCATATTTACTGACTAAACACAGTCACTGTCATTATCTTGCACCTCTGTTGCTTGATCTTTGAAAGCTTCTTTTCTTCATGTCAGTTTCTGCTTGGCTTGGACAACACCTTTATCATATTGTGACAGTGATTCCCATATGTTATTATGACTATTTTTAGACTGTATACAGTCTGATAGGGAGGACTCTAGGCTGCCTGCTCTGCATCCTGTAGGTGTACAAGACTGTTTGACAACACTAGCCTTCCTACCAATTCAAAGTGCTAAAAGACATACTCTTTGCAGAGATGGAAAACTCTACTTTTCTGCTTGGTGTGGGACACATACCTTGTCCTCACTGCTTCCAAGGTACTGCCTCAATGGCACATAACTTTCTGAGCCCATTGCCCACCCTTCTCACTCTGTTAAAGGGTCTGGACTGCTTGGTGCTCACTTTCCTCCTCTCTATTTTTTCACCCCTGCAAATCTATTTTTCCTACTTGTTTATCTAGCTGGACTCCTCACTGAGCTCGCCTAGAACAAGCATGCATTGCCTCTAACCGGTGATCCGACCACCCCACAAAAGAAAAACAAACAAAAATCATGGCTCTGCTTGATGACCTCCATACTGTACAGTGGAACTTGAGGAGTCATCAAAACAGAGTCATGGTTTGCAAAAGAAAACAAAATTACAGAAACAGAAAGACTAATCTACTTCAGAATGGTAAACTGAAAACAAAAAAGAAAATACACAGATGATTGAACTGCTATACTTTATTTCTATTCAAAAATTCTGATTACATCAAAATGCTTCACACACCAAAATTTACTTCTTCGATTCTTCTTCTGCTGAACTCCTTTACAGAAAGAATGCTACATTTTATATCTCTGCTCATGTCCGTTACAGGATGGTTCAACTACTAGACGGTTCATATTCTAACTGCCCAGCATCGTTGACATCCAACTGTCCAAACCGTTTCGCACTCGTGAGAACCTTTAGTCCCACATACATCTGTCGACTGACACATCAACTGCATATATGCATGAACACACGGTAAGTTTACCGTCGGCACTTTTGCTGTCGATGACCCTAGCCTGTCAACCACTAACGAACTATCGGAGTGACTTCTTCCTTCTTCACCGATAAGGTTCCTCCTGCCGATACCAACCCCTCGCCAACTTCCATCGGGGTGACAGTTGACATCGGAGTGACATCCCTAGGCTTGCCCGATAGAGATCCTCACGCCGATGCCCGACTCCAAGGTAAGTCCCATCGGAGTAACCAACACCATTGGCAAAACTTCTCTTCGCTAGACCGACAGTTGTTCTCATGCCGACGCCCAAGCCAAAGACATCCATCGGAGTGACCACAAGCAGTCGGAGTAACATTTCAAAGCTGGGCCGACAGTGATCCTTACGCCGATCAACCGGGACTCCACCATCGGTGAGACCATTCCCATTGGGAAGACTTCACAAGGCTCGACCGATAGATGTCCTCTCACTGACGTCCAACTCCATCAAAGTAACACATAGCTGTCGGAGTGACACCCACATCCTTCACCGATAGTGATTCTCATGCCGATGGACTTCACCAACCTTTACCACTCCATTGGGGTAACACCAAGCGATCGGAGACACAACCACAGGCTCCGTCGATGACCACCCTCATGCCGATGGACATCACACATCGGTAAGACCTTCAACTGTCGGCCTACGATCAATTCCTCGGCCCGATGCCAAGGTTCACGCCGATGCACATAGAGATTTCTTTCTGCGATCGCTTCTATATATCTCACGAGGCTTTCTTCTTTTCCTGTTTGGTTGTAACTATCTTCCACAATACTGTTGCCGTTTTCTGCAACTAAACACACACACAGATTTCTAATCTAGTACAAATCAAAATAACACAGAACAACAGAGAGGAGAACTAAAAACAGATTTGCATTCCACTAGTCTCGACTGAGGTCTCGACCAGTGGAATGAATCAAAACTCGATTGCTCTTACAAAACACTAAATTTTATTTCTCTTTCTGAGATTACACGCTTCGCTATTGCTCCTTTTTTTTCTCTTTCTTCTCTTCTATCTCCCTCTTCAAGCACACACGCTTATAAAGAACCTAGCCAAGGCAGTTACACTTCGGTGGAATCTGAATCGATTCGTCACCTCTGCCATCCGTTACAAGACAGTTACAACTCGGACAGTTACTATACTTCCTATCCGTTTACAATGGGTGCCATGTGGCTTTACAATATGGGACACATTGGTCCGAATCAGAAAATTGGTGCTAGGCCTTACAATAATTAAAAATGGTAATAGGGGGCTTCTTGATGGTAATGGGGTGCTCCTGCACCACAGTCATCAATATGGTTGTCCCTTGCTGATTACAGTCATTCAATGTGACTGTTATTTGACTACCTCTTGCATTGGTTTAGCTTTTTTAACAGTCATCACAGCTTATGACTTTTCCTCTTTGAATGTATTCACTGCTCCTTTTATTATTAATGTTACTATCATTTATTTCACATGCTGTCATAGATTTCTTGTATATCATCCATTTCAATAGTCAAAACTCACTGGTAATTTCACACCTCACTAACAAAAGTGGTAAATATTTGTTCCATTTTTAATGCTCAGGCTAAGATTTTGACTGTTGGGCTGAATGATATTCAAGCATAATTATCTAAGACCTTCAGTACTACTTTACTGCATGTATAAGCATTTGCATTATGTCTTATATGTTGTGATTTCCTCTGTGCTTGATGGACTGCTCACTATTTTGTGTGCTCTAGATCCTTCATTAGAACCTCTGTAAGCATGCTAATCCATTATACAGTAGCATCTACCTCTCACTCTTGGTTTTGTGCCTCTATAGTGGTCTATCTGCCACTGATGCCTTTTTGATATGACTCAAATCCTTCTCAACCTCCTTTAGAATACTCAACAAAACCTGGTGACCAATCTTTATGACTGCACCCTTACAAATTTTGTCACTCCATCACATGGAAAATAATATGCTTGACATAGTTCTATGACTGTCCCTTCCTATTTTGACTGTCCACTTCTAAAGATTTCCCTGCCTCTTGTCATGCCTTCATAGGGTAAGAATTGACATGTTGGTCTCTTGACCATGCCTTACTCACTGTTCTCTGCTTGGCATCTTATGACTGTTTCTCTTTTGATCGTATATTATGGGTTCCATCTATTTATCTGTACCTTTTTATATTATTCAGATAGCACATGTACTTTAATCTTAACTTGTTATTGCTGTTCCACATGCCTTGGTTGTACTTTATAGTTCACTTGATTGTACAATGAATCCTTTATTGCTATTCTATTTGCACATCTACACCTTATCTCTTTTATGCTCTTGATACTTGACTCAGATAGAACTGTTTAGACTGTTTCATGTGTTCAATATCAATATCATACCTTATTTATGACAAGAAATGGGAAAAGTACCTATCTTAAATGTTTTGGCTGTACCTTTTGATAAGACTGCACCTCTTGTCTTGTAATTGATCATTGATGAGATATGATTTGTAACATAACAGGAACATGATGTAAAACTACTATTTGTCTGTTCAATTGAATATTTGTGCACAATGGCATCATTTTGAGCATGTTGGGCTCAACCCTTATGGGAGCCCATTTTCTCCACATGCTTTAATGTCTTCAAATAAGCAACATTACTTTTCCTATACCTACACAGTGAACAAACAAGTTAGCATAAAAACATACATGTTGGAAGTTGATTGATCTCTCTCATGATGATATGATTTATTGCACATGTCTGACTTTGATCCAATCACATTAATGCATAATGTTTGCAAGTTTATATGTCTGTTGATAAAGCATGTGATGAATTTGCATATTTGGAGCTTCTAACAAAACTTTTCTCCAACTTTGCAGGTCAACCATCCTGATCAGGAGCAAAAAGATGAAGATATGAAGATCAAGTTGCTAGACAGGAGAATCAACTTTTGATAAGGCAATGATGGATATCCATTTTCCTCATGTGTTCTTTTCCTTTTCTTTATCCTCAGATGTATAGCTTGCATAATGTTTGCATTGGCTCAGTTTAGTCACTCCCACGGCTTGTGTGGGACATATTTAAACATTCTCTTAAATATGATCAATTATTTTACCTTATGCAATGATTAATGTATGTTTTCTTTCTGTATCAAATGCATAGGATATAACAACTAAATTTGATTTGAAACACATGTTTAAAACATAATGATGAAATGACAGTTTATAAATACCTTTTCTTTGCACTGAACTGTGATATCTAAATAACTCAAAACATCATAACTAAAAGATAAAACCAGTTAGATACCTGTCATTGCTTAAATGCCTACGCTCTTGTCATTAGACCATTTTTCATTTATCAGGATGGTTTGACAGTTCTGATTGGATTGTCATATTATCCCGATAATGATCCTCCATTGTTCTCTTGCTAAGATGTCAGGCATTCAACTGAGTGATCATACACTTAAAAATTTTCTTTTATCTCCTTTTGTGACAACAGCTACCTAGGCCTTGCTAAATTAGGTGTGGACATAATTTAGTAACAATATTAGTATAGAATATCACATAAATTAATTGTCAAATATCCACTCTTGGCATACCCTGCCTATGAGTATCACTTCAAGCGAATCATAGTGTCAATACTATTACCTAGTCTCTTCTCTAGGAATTTAATAGACAATATGGTTAAACCATATAACCAATTTATTACACTTAATTCCCAATATAGGGTGAGTAACTTTTGACCATATTGGGACTTGGAAAAAGCAATCATTGTTTCACATGTCATATAATCAAATTCTACCTAGTATGACATCATCCTATCAACATTAGGATTTCTTCTATTTAGAATATTGCAATACGCATTAAACTCTATTCATATATGCCTTGATATCTATGATACTACTTGCCAAAATAAGTATTCAACCACAATCATAAATGCAAATCAATATGATCAAATGGTTGAGTTCTAATCCCCTAGTATACTCTAACCTAAGAGGGTTTATCTTGATATAGTAAATAGACCAACTCTTGTAAAACTTTCTATCTCTTAGTATCCCTTGACTTAAGTTGGTTTAATCAATAATGCCAAGTATAAAAGTTAACTCTTGTTTCTAGGTCTCTTGGTATTTTCTATTCTAGAGATGGTTTAATCAACACGTTAAATTTAAGTATAGGTGTTTAGGGTAAAATTGGGATTGTTTAATGTTTTGGTTGTTAGATGTTTGAATCCTCCTTTCACCCTATACATTCAAGGATCTAGGGTCGAGTGGCTAGGCACTTTCATACCCTAGGTCACTGTGAGATGTAGGGAAGCTTGGATTAGGGTGTTTAATTATCAAATTTCCTTCTCTTATGCTTAATTGACCATTAAAACCCTAATTATGCAAATACGATTGTAAACGAAAGAATAATAGAAAAAGCTCTGCAGAGGGAAGCAAAATATCAAATCACAGAGCACCTATTTTCAGGGTTTTGAGATGGAAAAGTTAGGAACAAAAGAGCGGGCACCCAAGTCCAATGCCCTGCTTTTTGTCTGGATCTAGAAATTCAGTCTACAACTCTTCCCTGCTATCCCAGAGATTTTCTCGTCATGGAAGTTGGAGGACTAATGAGCGCGTGCCCAAGTCCAGGGTGTTATTTTTCCTTCTGTTCTGCAATTCTGACACTTCAAGATGACTTCCTACAACTTCACTTTTCCTAGCTCCACAACCTGTAACCTGCAACCATGAAAACTTTGGGAGGGGGTTGTGGTGTTTAGAGGCTTGCCTCAGTCAAGCCTTGGAGGACACTTAAGTCTCTGAACACCATTGTCAGATAAAGAGTGCATGCCCTTGTGAGGTAGAGGCAACAACCAAAGGAAATGATGATGAAAACACAATATAATGTCACCTTGTAGTGAAGATATCATGGGAGGAAGATGCTCTTCATTCCATGATGAAATGGATGCTCAAATCTACAAACACAAACACATAAACCACACAAATCTTCTCTTGCAACACAATGAAAGCCTTGAATCACCTTGAGAATGCCTAAAGTTCACAATGATCATCTAGTAATGCTCTCGTTTACAAATGAATGCCTAAACATGCTTATATATGCAACTACAAACACTCCCACCAAGATTTTTGTAATTCAAACTTACCGTGTCGGCATAGGACCCAAATAATGGGCATTAACCGACACCCAAAAATTGGGACTGCCCCAAAATAGGGCTGGACTAGGGTGCAGGCACCCAAGTCCTCCCCCCTATTTTGGGCAAGGTTAATCTCAAGGGGTCCTCCTAGGTCCCATTTGTCATGTTACCTAGGGCTCATTCCATCGGGATGCCAAATTGTGAAGTAAGATGTCCTAAATGCATGCAAAAGACCTGGGAGCTAAACCTTATGAGGGAAAATCCCCTAAGGGGACATTTTCTGATGTTACAATAGGAATAATTGTGACTACCAATCTCCTAGTATCTCTCTCTCCCTAGGTTTGGTCATATTTTATAAATAATGCATGTAGATGTAGATGTAGATGCATATAGATGCATGGAATACCTATTTGTATGTTACCATAACAATTCATAAGATTAGACATGCGTATATTATTTACTAGCAAACATTGTGATTAATAAGGTGATATTCCTTAAGTATTTCATATCAACTCATAAGAATACAATAAATCGTAAAAAACTACTCTAATAGAGTATTCACTTGATGTCATAAGCAATTAAATCAAAATTACAAACAAAACAACCATATTCACTCAACTTATGTGTCTACATTAAGTGGACCACCTATCAACATAGTTTTCAAATATAAATGTATACTAAGTCATTATTTAGCCTTTATGGTCGGTGATCTATTGATGATAGTGTGAAGCTATAAAGTCACCTGAGAGTGTGTTAGGAGTTATTAAGCCAATGCTACGGGTCATTTCCAAACTATGGAAGCCATCATAGGGAGACACAAGCTTCCTAAAAATTTTCTACAATCTCATAGTTAACATACAACCTCCTTTGTCAAATTCAAATATGCAAGAACCTATTTCTTAAACCATCTCTCCAATATTTCTACATTATGAAACTTCCAAATATTTCACATGATATGCAAACTATTCCTTCTTAACTATTGTGTAAAACTTCTAAATGCATTTACTTTTTTTTTCTATATATAAATACTTCTAAATGGTAACATTTCTATGATATTTGGACAGTGGATCTTCCACATATTTTAATAACATGCAAACTATTATTTATATTTATATATGAACCTCTAAATGCAACCTTCTCTTTTATATCTACATAGTGAAATTTCTACATGTTTCTAGTAATATGAAAATTACTCTTTTATGTCTGTGTATTGATTTTAAGGTGCTCAAGGTAATGTGGAAAAAATAGTGCTTAAAAAGGAATTACTATTGGTCTATTATACTTTGGCTAGATTTCTAACAAACTCTCATATATATATATGATAAAAGAAATAACAACTATGAATTTTCATACCAATCAGCTTATATAATACTATTCGTTTAATGCAACTAAAACTGGAATGATGAAAAATACAACACAACACTAACAATGATGTAGTCTCAAGGCCACCGAAGTTATGACACCAACTAAATGCGGATTGACGAGCCACATGACCAAGTCACAAATTGCAAGTTCCCAAAAATAGCAAAGTGTACACATACTGATGTGGTGACAATCAACCCAACAACAAATGACATAATGACAATCAACATGATGACATCCCTGATGTATTTTCTCCATGCAACCTCATTCAATCATACCAAAAACTTGTGTAAATGTGTGTGTGTGTGTGTGGTTCTTTGGTTTAGTTCATTTGCCTTGCTATCACCATCTATCATCCTCTCCCAGATGATACTCTCCTTTAATCTATTAGAGGGAAAACTATCCTGCACCCACCTTAGACTAGTACAATGATATTTAGTCTGATAATTGAAATCAATTGAGATAACAAGTAAATATCCTAAATAATCATTTCTAAGATATTGCACGTAATTAAAAATATCAAAATTGCTCTCCTGAATAATTTATTTAATCATTTTAAATATTCTAAAATATGTTATTAAAAATGGGATGTGACATCCTTCCCCACTAGAAAAAGTTATCATCTCGATGGCTTACTGGTCATCAATGAATGTCAAAATTTTCATGTATAGAAAACTTAATTCATTTATATAGAAATTTATCTTGATTACTTAAATAGTCTCAAAGACTCACTAGATCTGATTAGGAAAATTTCTCCATCTTTATAGGAAGAAAATTATATATATGTTCACTTATCAAATCTACCTACTTGGCATGTGACTCTAGAACATGTGTGAAGAATTTTGTTGTTCATTCTCAATCTTTTCCATATCAACCAGTTCATATTTCTTCTTGGTTCACTCCTTCTATGATGACAAACAAGCATACCATACTATTTTTATCATCATTGACCAAGTGTTTATATCATATCCAACTATTGATCACTGGGATTCATACTCATTTCAACTCAAATTAGTTTTAAGTTAAGGATAATTTTACTTTTAATTTGTAACAATAGCATATCATAAGCTCAACATGTATCTATGCACTAGATAGATATAAAAGTAAGATACCATATTTGATAGCTCATGTTGTTAGTTAGAATTTGGTAAAATAGTCACAAGAATTCATTCTATTTCAATTCAATCCATATTAGAATGATTGTCAACACAAAATTCATGGTAAGAAAATTATTTAAACTCATCCATAACTAGGTTTATCATACCTTTTATCACTTGGATACCTTGAACATGATGACAGTAGCTTCAATAGCACCTCGATTTCCTTAACGACATGGTCTCTATTTCTAGGCCCAACATCATATTTATTCCTCTAAGGTTAGAACATTAGCAATAATAGAATTATGAAAAATACAAATATAGTCGGTAGTCATGATGTAATTCACTCAATCCTTTCAATGTTAAAGATTCATAATCTAAATGGACCAATCATTCTCTCAACACCATAACCAATTAATTTTGAAGGTTAAATGTAACAATATCAACATACCCTATAACATATTTTATAACTATACTCAAGTGCATTATTTGTGTAACATAAAACTATGATGTTTAGACTCATTCGTCCATAGCCAAAGGTGTCAGAAAAATAATTACTATTCTTACTCACTTTACATTATATTCATTTCCATACAACAATAATCATTAATCTTAAATAGCTTAGTTCTCCATACATCAAGAACAAGTGTATTCTCTGTAGCCTACTCCCTTATACAACCCATCAGAGGCCCATCTAGGACATGATAGAGATGAACATTACATAACACATAATGATAATCTGAAGTGAAGAAGAGATAATATATGGGAGGCAAGGGGAATGTCAACTATTGTGAGAGTATTTCCAAGGTTTGTATCCATCCCTCAATGTCAATCAAATAAATAGGCGCCTCGAATGGATATCTCTAGACGTACTTTAGATATATTTTTTTAATATAGGTTAGGTCACATAACTTATTTCCTTAATGTTTATCTATGATTCTCTCACTATATGAATGGGGTATAAATTGACTTTAGAGTCTTGATAGAGGATCATATCTCTAGACTGGTTCCTTCCTATTTCTTGCCAATAGTCACCTAAGAGTTTGTTAGGAGTTATTACGCCAATGCTATGAGTCATTTCCAAACTATGGAAGCTAGGATATGGAGACACAAGCTTCCTAAATTTTTTCTACAATCTCATAATTAACATACAACCTCCTTTGTCAAATTGAATTCCATAGAAATTGATTTTTAAACCATCTCTCCAATATTTATGCATTATGAAACTTCTAAATATTTCACATAATATGCAAACTATTCCTTCTTAACTATTGTGTGAAACTTCTAAATGCATCTACTCTTTTTCTGTATGAAAACACTTCTAAATGCTAACATTTCTATGATATTTGGACAGTGGATCTTCTACATATTTTTAATAATATGCAAACTATTATTTATATCTATATAATGAACCTCTAAATGCAACCTTCTCTTTAGTATCTACATAGTAAAATTTCTACATGTTTCTAATAATATGAAAACTACTCTTTTATGTATGTGTATTGAAACTTCTACATGTTTCTAATGACTCTATTTTAACCCAAAGAACAAATCAAGTCAAGGGCATGTCTAATGATTCAAGGATATTCTTATAATTATATTGTATATACTAGGTTCCAATAGCCTATTAAGGTGCTCAAAGTAATGTGGAAAAACTACTATTTAAAAAAAATACTATTGGCTTGATATAGTTCGGCCATATTTCTTACAAACTCACATATATTTCTTTATATATATATATATATATATATATATATATATAAAATAATAGCTATGAATTTTCATACCAATAAACTTATTCAATAACTCAATTGACCCAGATTTGGGCATAATCATATACTATACTCAATCATCCCAAACCAACATGCTTCCTCATTTAGTTTGACCCATATTTTTGGTATCTAAACTTTCAAACAGAGAGAAACATAGTAGAATATATTTGGTACGCTGAAACTCAAACCCAAATTACAAATTAAAGATAATGTAGAGCTATATCCTAGGGCTTGTTAACTGAATTTCTATCAATTTTTAAAGAATAAACCTGGCATATGAAATTAAACGCCCCAAAACACTAAAGAATTTCAAACAAAAATAGATATCGCATACCTATTGTGAAATTTATTTCTTTCTTATGGTCCTATTTTCTCTTTTTACTTGCTTGCCCCTTCTCTTGAACTCTTCTTTGCAACATTCCTTCTTTCCCAAAGATAACTACTAAACACATGCAAACTCTTCCCATTTTCTGGAAGCTGCACACCCCTTGTTTCACTCCAATTTACTTTCCCTACTCTACATGCATTCACTCCCCCATTATTTCCCACTCACAAGCCATTCGAAAGAGTATAAGTGCCTTGAGAGTTTTGGGCAAGAGTGGCACCCATTTTGGGCAAGCTCATTGGAATCCCAAGATTTTCAAGCACTTGATTAAAACCTATGCAAAAATTCTCACGCCCCTTTTTGAAACAAAGGGATAAGTTTT